>CM044004.1:31120548-31335548 GCA_024085815.1 Flaveria linearis | reverse complement strand
GACCTGTGGTCGAGACGAAGAATATGTTGTAAAGTCAATGGTGAAAGGATCATCAACGGTGAAGTCAATGGCCACCGGAATTGAAGAATCATGGCGGAGATTCGCCTTCGTTGACATCAGCAGCGATCTCGTTCCACCAACCTCTCGCTGAGATCTTCGAGGTATGTGTGTTTTGGCGTAAGTGTGATGGCGGCGGTATGGTGGTGGTGGTGGTAGTGTGGTGGTGGTAGAAGGATTGGGTTATCAAGTGTTTTCTAAATGAGAAAAGAAAAAAAATGAGTTTTATGTAGAGTAGATGGAGATTAGGTTTGACTCAAGTACAATGGTTAAAAAGACTAATTTACCCTTCATTTGATCTAGGCCATCCATTTTAAAAAGTACAAATTTCAGAAAATCAAAGGCCATAAGATGAGTTAAAGGGTTCTCACAAAAACCAAGGGTTCTTACATGAACCCAATCCTATATGTATATATATGTAAATACATATATACACACATATATATATATGTATATATATGTAAATACATATATATATGTATATATATGTATCTATATATATACATATATATACATATATATATATGTATTTACATATATATATACATATATATGTATATATATACATATATACATATATATACATATATATGTACATATATACATATACATATATATATATGTATATACATATATATATATATACACATACATATATATATATATATATATATATATATATATATAATATATATGTGTGTGTGTGTGTATTTACATATATATACATATATATGTATATATATACATATATATACATATGTATATATATGTATTTACATATGTATATATATGTATTTACATATGTATATATACATATATATATATACATATATATACATATATGTATTTACATATATATACATATATATGTATATACATACATATATATATATACTAGTAAGAAGCCCGCGCTATGCGGCGGCGGTGACAATATACATCACGATACTCATTTTTAAAACCGGACCAGACATCGAATCGGTCGTGCTACTGGTTCACTGGTCGGACCGGTCCAACCGGTCGGACCAGATTAAGAATCGGATAATATAATAAATTATTTAATAAATATTAAAAGTACAAATATATAACCTATACTACTTTAAAATACAAAATACAACTTATTGTTCGTCATTTCGGATATCGATTTAGCATGGTCTAATATCTCTTTAGACTTGTACCAAAAGTCTCTATATGTGAAAGCAATGTATCTGCTAATCCTGATGATTTAGCATGGTCTAATATCTCTTTAAAACCACCATGTATTGCCATATCAGCATGATTGGTGACCTAAGATCTGCTAATTCTATAGAACTGGAAAACTACAATTACAAAAGTTTGAGAAATTAGAATAAATCTCAGAAGTTGTGCAGAGGTTATATATCCCCGGTCATGGTTGAGTGTATAACCTCTTTATACAGCTCCACCATAGCAACCTAGTGCCTGATGTATGAATCTCCAAACCCACCTCCACAGTTATCCAATAACTTTTTTATAACTGAGAAGCACTGCACACAAGATGTAAATGATAAATTTGTTAATAATAAATTGGATACATTTTGAAGATTGAACATAGACATGAAATACAGAGAAAGCCCATCTTTTCTTAGAAGCTACTTATTTAACATAACTAAGTTGGTGGCTGTGCAACTCTTAACAAATAGCAACATACCTTCACTATAGAAAATATTAAAGACTTTTAAAATACTGTCTTACCTACACTGTTGATTTTTAAGAGGCAACAAGATAACTGATAGTGCTTCATTATCTTGGCCAATTAACTTGGCACCCTTAACAGTGTGAGAGTTATCTTCCAATTTGTTCAGTCATTGGCAACCTGATAAAATGAAATATCAAATCTGAAATAACTATTTTGAACTATATAAAATAGTACTTCAAAACTATTCATAGATAATATTTTAAGTTGTTAACTTTTAGACACTAAAAAATAATACATCTTCATAATCTCTTGTTTGATTTATTCAATCAGTGGTCTAATTTGTTCAAACTACCCATTGCTCAATCTATGATTAGCTTTTTCAATTAATGGTCAAATTTGTTCAATAAATTTTAAAAAAAAACTCACACCCACTGCAATCGATGGTTTGATTTGTTCAAGTAGCGGTCAACTACATGATGTGTCGCATCAGACCGCATCACGCATCAAAGTACATCAGGAGAATCATGGAATCGCAATGCATTAACTGCAACGATGCGATTACATCATCGAGTTATGTGCTTCTGATGCGCGCATTTTAAAACCAAGCCTGTGTCATGTCCCTTCTATGGCTTCCTTCTCATATATTCATTATCTCCCACCTCTTAACTCTATTTCATCATCCTCCTTAGACTTCCAAGATTACACTTTTTAGTTGCATTTTCATATTATTTCTATTTAGTTACTAAACAGTATAATTGAAGTGTGTTCTAAAAGTGTTGGAAATCAAACAAAAAACTAAGACTCCCAAACTTACTAAAAAACCTCCAAAAAAACTCTGCAAAATTACAGCTGCCCCATAATCCAAAAGATCGACCTGTTTAAAAATTTGGCAATTCTAGAGCACAGACTTCACTTAGTTTTTGAGTAACATTATGTTAAACCCGAATAAGAAGATATATAAATAAGATTAGCATGAAAAGAAAGTAAGTTATGTTATGAGCTCATAGTTCATAAAAACAATCTAGACTTGAGTTGTAGTCTACCAGATGGTATATTTTCACATTCTGTAACCCTTTCAGACTCTGGTTGTGGTGATGGCGGGTCAATAGTTGAGTGTTGACTCAGATCTATAGTATTTTCATCCAAAGTTGTGAGAGGCTATCTTTTACCTACAGGTCTTTTAGTTTAGTAATGCTTCTTCAATGCCACTTACTCAGGTGATTTAGTGTTTTTTTCATTATAGCCCTACCTTCAGGACTTGCAGATCGACGACAGACACATCAACAGTTGGGACTCGGAATGCCACTTAATCAGGCATTGAAGGGCTTTTATCAGCTTCCCCACCGTCGATTTCACCGGTGACGGAGACGATTCCGATTTCGAAACCAACACAGATCGTTTCTTCTTCATACCCCAAGTGAAACAGTATCGCGTAAGCAACTCCGATTTGGATAATATCTTCGGCAGATTGACTAAGATTTCCACAACTTCAATCTCATCCTCCGTCGGGATTCTCAACCCACCACCACCACCACCACCGCCACCACAACCGCCACCGCCGCCGTTGATAATCAGTTTCATTGCGGTTTTCAAGTGAATCGATTTCGGCTTTTTGACGATAAAGATTGGAAACCCAGATGAGAAACAGTGGATTGAGGGATGATAATCGAAATAAGAAACCTTCAATCACATAAGAAACCTTACTCCGGCGAGATTTCTCCGTTGGTGAGCCCTAGATAGGACCGTGGAGCGCTTGATCGTAGCGGCAGGACTCCGGTGAGAGGTAGAATCGTGACACACACTCTTTCTTCTCAGCTCTCTCTCCAACTTTGAATTTTGAATTTTAGATCAGGGATCACTTGAGGAGGGGCGCATGCATTAAGAGTAGTAACACATGCATTACAACTTGTAAAACTCTTAAAATTAAGAGATTTGGGTGAAAAGACTCTTTTGCCCTCCTCAAATGAATATATATATATAGTGTATATATATATATATATAGGACCGGTTAAGAGATGGTCAATTCAATCAGTCTCATAATGAGGAGAGTGTTAGAGCACTTAACAGATCAAATAGGGAACCGGGGTTTAAGAGCAGGATGTAAAGAACACAAGTGAGTAAAGAGACAGAAGTTAATTCAATCAGTCTCATAAAGAGTTACAATGCATAAAAAGTTATAAGACATTGAGATACTTTATACTACTTCCTACAAGCGGTAATACTTAGAAAGACAATTGGAGCATTGTAAGATAACAAAATCAATGTAGAGTCAAAAGTCAGATTCTTTATTGACTAGTGACTATGAAATGTCATAGCTCACATCCTATTATATTACAAAAATGATAAAAGTACATAAAGTAGAAAGTTACAGACCCAAGACCTCAATGTACAGTTGCAAAAGCATGGATCTTTTCACCAACTCATGCAAGTTGGTGAGTCTTCAGAGTTGTAAAAGTACATCTGAGAAAGCATGTTGATCTCTGTCTTTGGAAGAAATCAGTCTTCACTTCATTTGGCTTTGGAAGACTTTGTCTTGAAGCTTTGGAAGACTTCATCTTTGGCTTCGGATGATTTGGTCTTTTGGCATCGGAAGCTTTTATACTTGGAGTTATTCTTCTACAGAGTATAAATCTTCCTCAGGAAGTTTTAGCTTCGGAAGATTTTATACTTAGCATAATTCTCATGCTAAGTATAAAACTTCCATAGGAGTTCTACTTGGTACTTGGTGCATGCATGAAGGAAGCCATTTGGTTGCTTGGTTGCACCAGCCTCTATATAAACCTTATAAACTCCCCCTAGGAGGATGCTACCAAAACAGAGA
Source organism: Flaveria linearis (assembly GCA_024085815.1). NCBI lineage: Eukaryota > Viridiplantae > Streptophyta > Magnoliopsida > Asterales > Asteraceae > Flaveria > Flaveria linearis. Next base: position 31,331,016 of record CM044004.1, on the reverse strand, counting down.
AGATTGTTCTTTAGTTGATAATCCTCATTTGGATCAAGGCTATTCCTTACTTCATCATCTGGTCAGGATCCCTCAGATTTTCATAGTCTCTTCTTAGGTCATGGATATCATGCAGAGGTAGATCAAGTATGTCTTGCCAGAAGTAGACATCTTGACCACCTAGATCTCTGATGACAGACCATCTGTCTAGATTAGCAACAAAAGTCCAAGACAGGATGGGTTTTCCAGCTGCAAGAGGCTATACTAGAGTAGGAGTTGGTTGATCAGCCTCTTGTTGCACTTGCTCAGGATGTTCTGACTCATCCTGAGGTCTGGAAGTGGATGCCTTTGTCTTCTTGGATACTTTTTTCATGGCCATCCTTTTCTTCCTCTTTGGAGTAGTTAATTGAGAGTGCTGGTCTTGAGTACCAGGTTGTTCTGTTATGCTTCTCTCAGTTCGGTCCTCTTCTTTCATAGGTTTAGAAGGAAAGGGAGAAGAATCCTGTTGTGGATCAAAAGATGAAGTTGGTTGTGAAGCAGCTGAAGGTCCAGGTTGTGTTGTTTGCTGCTCAACCTTAACCTCAACCTAAGGAGGAGCTTAGCTTGGTGGTGAATGTAATTCCACAAGCTCTCCCTTCTTAATCTTCTGCTTGATCACTCTAATGTTCTCATCCAGAGTGGATAGAGACATTAGACCAAGCCTCCTTCCGGAGAATCCATACTGCTTCAAGAAGGTCATTATCCTTTGTTTGTCAGCAGACTTCTTTTGGCTTTTTTGGATTATGGCCCTTGACTTTGCAACTTCTTTCCTCATCTTTCTCTTTGCAGCTTTTTGTTCATTTATGAATTGTTGTTCAAATTGCCTAAGCTACTCAAATTCAATGTATTCATAAGACATGAGAGGAAGTGCAGATGCCTGGTAGAGATCTGTGGCACTCAGGTATTGATCATGTTTTGTCTATCAGCTTCTTTGTCTACCTGAGGTGGTTTAGCTGCCATAGCCTCTCTCTTAGGGATTTCATGAACTGGGGAGAGAGAAGGATCATTCTTGTATAGTCTCTTTGTCTTCTTTCTTCTTTGACTCTGAGGAGCAACTCTGCATCCTTTGCTTCCTTTTTCTCTTTGGTCAACTCTAAGTCTACCAGTTTATTTAACTCTTCTAAGGAAAGAGAGATGAGTTCATCCAAGTTGTAGTTCCTGGTTCCTAGATAGTTTAATCTAGTAGTTCTTAACTCATCATTTTGATTGTTTGGCCTGGGGGCTAGCCTGATTGCAGCTTCTGTGAAGCTTGAGAGCTAGCTGAACTCTCTCCCCTTAGCTTCATCTTCCTCTATCTTTCCTCCTTCTCAATCTCCTCTGGAGTCAGTTTTCTTTTCCTTTATCACTCATAGGCTTTGGTGACCTAGGGTGGAGAGAGCTTTGGCCTTTATTGCCTGATTCAGCAGTCAGGCTCTGGCAAGAGAGAGGTTGTGAAGCACGTTCACCAATTGGTGCCTTACTAAGGGTACATGATGTTGCTGAAGTGATTGACTTTATGACAATGCTCACAGTTTCCGTCACTGGGCCTTTAGTCAATGTTTCCCCTTCGAAGCTAATATTAGGGTCCACCTCAATATCTAGTTGGCCAATGACATTGCCTGCTTGCAATTGTCTTCTTCTATGTCTGAGTTCTTCCATGATCCTGTCTTGAATTCTCTCAGCCAATATGTCAGCTTGCCTATGTTTACTTAAGTTGGGAAGTGGCATATTGACTATAGAAAGGCTATCATAGTTGTTCAAGATCTCAAAGTAGAAGAGCTCTTGTTTTCTTTAAACTCTATGTAGTATGAGGGTTCTTCTTTCAGCATCATACATACACCCATGTATTTCATTTGCAGCTCCAAAAGGTGGATATGACATTGCCTTTGGTATGCCCTCCTTAAATAGACTCTGCATGAGTAAGTCAACATCAATGTGAATTTCAGGAGTTTGCTGAGTTTGTCTTAATACATATTAATGTACCTAGTTTACGTTTTCAAATGTAAAAGTCTTTCATGTCTTACACTTATGTAATCCAATGTAATGAAATGATTGAATGATATATTAAATGAATTGTTATGTTTATATGTGATTGATTGTGTCATGTTATATTTATATTGAATGTGATTCACATGTATGAACTAAATATATAGGTTTGATGTTGGTTTTACATAGTTTTAAGTCAATAAGAACTTATAAATGTGTTTAACTTAGTCATGTGGACATTCATGCTAATGGACCATACTTATGGCCCATACGCATGAATGAACCATGCTTATGGACCAGTCGCACGACTGAACCAGGTGACTGGATCAGTCGTACGATTGAGACATAAGATTGGTTCAATCGCACGATTGTTAGTCGTGCGTATGAGTCAATCGCATGATTCAGTCGCACGACTGAACAATGCTAACGGTTCAGTCCTACGAATGAACACTAATAACCTATAAATACCACATAATTCATGGAAAAACGGAAGACTTGATAACACTTCATAATACTTCGTACCCTAGCCATCTAGAGCGTCCCAATTCGCAAATCCAAGTTCATAGTTCGTTCCTGATCGATTCTAACTCGTTCTAAATGTTTGTTTCATCGTTAGATCGATCGAGTTATTCTTTCTCACTGATTGGATCGCCAATTAAATAGAATTCCGCACTATTTGATCTAGTTTCACGCAGAATCTCTTAGTACTCCGTACGTACACGGTTCTAACAAGTGGTATCAGAGCTTAGGCTCGTGATTTTGCGTGGATTCAATTGGTTTTGTTGTCAAAACTAACGTTTTCATTCAAAAGATACACTTTTTCGCTTCAAAACTTGTTTTTGTCGAGTCTCTGTGTTAAAAGTTTTGACCTTTTTCCCATACGGCAGATTAGGGTTTGTGAAAATTCGTAATTTTGAGTCAAGTGTTCAAAACTTCAATTTTTTCCCGCAGCAGCAGCTTCAGTCGCACGATGGGTCCAATCGCACGACTGAATACCATTCGCATAGTTCAGTTGCACGACTGGACTCATTCACACAGATCATTCGCACGATTAAAGTATTCCATACGGTTGACCTCATTCGTCCTGTTCATTCGCATGACTGAACCCAATCGCACGATTAAAGCCATTCGCATCCTTCAATCGCACGGTTGAACCAGTCGGCTTGTCCAATAGCATAAGTCAATTTGTCCTATTCTTAGTTCACCAAGTTTAAAGAAATGGAAGATCAGTTCTCTGCTTTTACTGCTAGAAAGGACTCTCGCATCCAGAATCTTCAACTTCTATAAAGTGAGATCGGGAACCACAACAAATCGCCAAAGTTGTTAACGTTGGATGAATACCCACAGTGGAAATAGCGTTTTGAAATCTACCTGAATGGAGTTGACCCCAATCTATGGACGTCTATTGATACTGGTTATGTGACACCGGTCAGTGCTAATGGCGTAAAGCTGACTTTGAGAGGAATGAGTGAATCCCAGAAGACTATGCACAATGCTGAAAAGAAAGCATATGCCTTGTTGACTCAGTCTATACCTAAGGACATATTTCATTAGTTTTCTAAGAACAAGCAGTCTAAGAAATTATGGGAAGCCTTGGAAAAGAGATACGAAGGCAATGCAACTTTGAATGCACTAAAAGCAAAGGCACTTAAAAAGGAATTCGACAATTTCTCACCAATTGGAAAAGAGAGCTTGGATGACATCATTGATAGATTCTATTATCTGATAAGTGAGTTGCACACTCATGGCGTGACCACCTCCATGGAAGATAAAGTCTCTAGCTTTGCTGATGGTCTGCCAGACAAATGGGATCCACTTGTGTCTAATCTGAGGCAAAACACATTCTTGCCAGTTTAGACATAAATGATTTTATTCTGAAGTTAAGGGAGGAAGAGCTGCATCAGAAATACAAGTCAAAGAAAGGATTCTATGCTCAGAATCCTGCACTATACAACTCAGTTCCAACTCCTACTACTTCAGGCGCACCGCTTCAAATGACATTTATGTCTAACTCTTCTACACCTTCCCAAAGCAACTCATCAGGAACCGAAACGTCAAGGTCAACTGGCACCCAATATATTGTTCCTGAGGCAAATACTACCAAGTTAAAGACCGAGAATCTCGGAAATATCACCGTGGAAGTTGCTAAAGAACATATGGATCTTCTAGCTGCCGCTGTTCAATCTTATGATGGGTTAGTTGTTGGTAAGATTGGGATTTGTTGGACCAAAAGAACCAATGAGCCAAGACCAGGAAAATCTTTAAGTCCCACATGACATCACAACTGCTGAAGACCTTCATCAGCAGTTTGACAAAGTCTAAAGAATCAACAGCTAAGATCAAAGATCTGAAGTACAACAGCTAAAGATCCCAAAGTACTGAAGATAAGTACTGAAGTCCGACGTACTGATAAATACAAGTACTGAAGACTTCAAGTACTGAAGACAAGTGCTGAAGATCAAAGTCTGAAGAACTGAAGAACTGAAGATCAACTACTGATGCACAAAGTCTGAAGACAATGACTGAAGACATCAACAGATGACAACTACTGAAGTCATCAGCTGATGAATCATCTGAAGACCAAAGTCTGAAGACCAAAGTGCTGAAGCTTCAGAGTTTGTCACAACAGCTGAAGAAGTCTTCTTCAGTTGTTGTGATGGTTTTTCTTTTCAGTAGTTTTATATTTTTCCTTTCAGTAGTTTTATATTTTTCCTTTCAGTAGTTTGTACAACAGCTGAAGAGTTTGTTCTTCAGCTGTTATAGTTCAGTAGTTGTAAACGACTGAAGAGTTTGTTCTTCAGTCGTTGTAGCTTTTCAGTAGTTTCCTTTTCAGTACTTGTAATAGGTAGAACACTATGGAATTTTGTAAGAAGATGTCAGCTGTTGTGACATCTTCAGTAGTTTGTGTTCTATCAGTAGTTAGTTAAATAACTGTAAATGTCAGTGGAATCTGACAACAGTATGGGTCTTTTGTCTATAAAAGGGCAGTGACCTGATTGTATTCCACACCGAAACATGTGAAACAAACAGAATATTATTCCTTTTATGCAGAATTATTCTCTCTCTCTACATTTACTTTACATGCAATATTCTTCATGTTCTTGCATTAATTGCTAATTTTCATGCTAAATCCGCTGCGAATACAACCAAATTGATCAAACTAGAGGATGAGATCCTGTCAAATGGTATCAGAGCTGGTTAATCATTGATCGATTTCGCTATTGATCATTTGAAACTGCTCTTTTGATCTCTACGTTTGATCGAATTAGCAATTTGCAAGAATTAACAGTAGAGAGAGAGATTCTGCTGTTTCTGGCCGTAAACTTGAGGTTCTCTGGTGGTTTTGAGCTACATTTGTTTTGTTTAAACTTGAATTTGACTAAAAACTGAGATGACAACGCCAACGAACGATCCTCACAATACTGGTTCCTCAACCAAGCCTCCGATGCTTGTGAGGAATGAGTATAACATATGGCAACGACGTATGCTTCACCACTTGTCTGTCAACAGTGCTGGTTGTTGGAAGTCAGTGGCGCATGGACCATACAAGCCTATGGTGAGCGTCCCGGAATCTAATGAACATGTTCCGAAGAAACCTGAATAATATTCGGACGAAGATCTTAAGCTGTTCGAAATTGATGCCAGAGCCCATGGAATTTTAGCCATGGCTATTCCTAACAAGATTTATTCAGGGCTCCTGCATCATGAGACTGCTCATGACCTATGGGTTGCTCTAAAGGAACAATTTGGAGGAACTGATTCGGTCTTAGCAAACAATAGGGAAATCCTCTCCCAACAATATGAGACATTCTCATATAGAAAGGGTGAGACTCTGACCCAGCAGTTTGAGCGGTTCTCTTGTTTGATTTCTGAGCTGAAGATGGTCAAACAAGAGTACTCCAACAGCCAGATGAACAACAGGTTCCTCAGATCACTGCCTGAGAGATGGGACACTTATACCATTGTCCTACGCTCCAGTGCAAATCTGGAAACTCTATCTCTCACCCAACTTCATGGGAAACTGCTCACATTTGAGAGAGAGATAGAGCAAAAGAGGAAGTCGTCCACCTCTGGCAAGCTCACTGATGACTTTGTCCATGGCAATGCTTCCTTGATGAGTCAAGAGTCTGAATATGCTGCATCAGAAAGTACTTATGATGAGCATATTGATTTCTCTACCAACTCGGAACAAGCTTTTGTTGGTGTTAGTAGTAGTTCAGGAGGCAGCAGTGATAACTGGTGCTTTTTGATGGAAGATTTGAAGGGCATTCCAGATGATGATCTGGAAGAGATGGATATTTTGAGCCAAATGGCAATGATCAATATCAGATCTCAAAAGTTCTACAAAAAAACTGGTAGGAAATTCCCTGGTCTCTCTGGCAAAACCAAAGTTGGTTTTGACAAGAGCAAGTTGAGGTGTCACAAGTGCCAAAGGCTTGGACACTTTGCTAGAGAGTGTAGATCATCTGGATCTAACTCCTCTGCACCCTTTGTGACTTTTCCAAGCAATAGCTCACAGCACAGAGGGCAACCTTCCTCCAGTTCTGGTCATCCATCGCATGCACAGGCATCACCTGCTTATTTTGTGCCTCAGGGTCATATGCCATACCCATACCCCTGCTACTATGTGCCTCAGCCCAGTCAAACTCAAGCATTTTCTGCTCAACCACCACAGGCTCTTCCTGAGCCTCAATCTTCCCCATCTCATCATCAAACACAACCTCAACAACATAGCTTCTTCACCCCAGAAGTTGTTGACTGGAGTAGTCTACCAGATGATCTATCTGGTCAGGAACAACTACTCCAAGGTGCTGGTCAACATGGTGGTGATAGTCCATTTGGAAATCTTGCTCTGATGGCCCTTGAGTCTGCTGAGGGGTCATCATCCAATGCCTCATCACAGGTATCATCTGAGGCCAAAGCCAAGCTTTGTTCTGAATCATGCATAGCAGCATTTGCTTCTATTAGAGAAGCAAATGTAGCTTTAATAGATAAATATCTTGAGCTAGAGCAAACAATTTCCCAAAAGAAAGCTGAATTTGACGCTGCACTTAATGAGAAAAATGATGAGATTTACAAGCTTAAATGCCAAATAAAAGATGGTAAAGCTAGGGAAGATGTACTTCTAGAGATGTACAGAGACCTCAAGGAAACTCTTGCAAACACCCAAGTAGAGTGTGATCGATGGGTGCAATCATGCAAGGGTTTTGAAATGCTTCTTAGCAAGCAATCAGCTTCCAATGTGAAGTTTCGCATTGGTTATAATCACACTGCTCCTCCTACAGATTTTACTTCAAGAGCAGAAGTTGAATCTGATGGAGAGAGCAATAACCAATCCTTCTCCTCATGTGACCTACTATCTTCTGATTCAGCATCATCAGAGATAAAAGTCAGCATTAGCTCCTTCCAAAACCAATCAGCTGATGCTACAACAGCTGTTGGTTCAAATGCTGACTGTCACATGATCAAAAGGTTGATCAACTCAGGTGTTGTCTCTAGAAGTACTGAAAGTACTGGAGAGCAAGTCATAACACCTGAAGTTCAAACCTCAACTACTGCCAGCACTGAAGAGATGAAAACTGACAGTAGAAAAGGTTTGAAGACAACTAAAGAAGAGGTCAGGAAAGCAGGTACTAAAGGGAAGAAAACTGCTAGTACTGATGACAAACAACTGAAGAACAAGTCTTCAGCAGTTTCATCATCATTAGTTGATGATCAACATAAGATGAAGAAGAAGCCATGTGAAGTATGTGGCTTGTTCAATCATCTTACTGATGATTGTTGGTACAAAAGGGGATCCAAACTCAAACAAAAGGAGAGAGTTAAAGATCAAATAAAGAGAATGAAAAATGAGTTTGAAACCAAGTTTGTACCAGCAACATCAAAGCCTGAAATCCCTAAGCCCAAAGCTAAATCTAAAAAGAAAGTAGGGGTTACTCAGGCAACAGCTGAGGTTGCTCAAAAGAAGATGGTGCAACATAGGAATCCATCATCAGCAAGTCTCAATGTGTCTGAAGAGCTGAAAGCTTTATCACAAAGTCAGACACAACTGGTGATGATGGTTTAACATCTAATGGGAAGAGTTAACCATTTAGATGCTCCTGTTTTGAAACCACAGAAAAGGAAGTCCAAGCCAAAGGGTTCCTCTTCTATACCATCTTCTTCACCTCAGGCTGTCACACATAACACACTTGTTAGTGTTGCACCTGTAGTTGAGAACAGACCCAAAACCAAACAGGGTTGGGTCTGTAAAACTAACTAACATGTGGTTATGATTGCAGGGTTCTTCAACATGCCAAAGAAGCATCTGGTATGTAGACAGTGGAGGATCCATGCACATGACTGGAAGCAGCACCCTTCTTAATGACTACTCTCAAGGAAAGAAGGGATTTGTCTCCTTTGGCAATGATGCAAAGGGTTACATCATTGGAAAAGGCTTTGTTTCCAATGGGGAAATAAGGTTTGATGATGTTAACCATGTGGAGAATCTCAAGTACAACCTCTTGAGTGTCAGACAAATGTGTGATAAAGGCCATGTTGCCCTTTTCATAAGCCAGAACTGTCGGATTCTGTCATCCAAAGTTCTAAATTTGATTGACAAGGTGTTGGATGAATACACTCTCCTGAAGGCCAACAGGACAGGAAGAGTGTATGCCTTAGATCTTTCCAAAAAGATAGATCTAAAAGGCCATCCTTGCCTATTCTCCAAGGCCTCTCCTCAAGAGTCTACTCTATGGCATAGAAGGCTGGGGCATGTTAATTTCAAGAACATGAATCCGCTGATAAGCCATGGTTTAGTAAGAGGATTGCCTTTGAAGGAGTTCAAGTGTGAAGACAACTGCACTGCTTGCTTAAAAGGAAAACAACACAAAGTTTCATTCCCTTCAATAGAAGAACCAAAGTCCACTGCCTGCTTGCAGCTCCTGCACATGGATCTCTTTGGTCCTGTCAGAGTGATGAGCATGGCAAAAAAGAAATACTGCCTGGTAATTGTGGATGATTATTCCAGGTTTGTATGGACTTTCTTCTTGCACTCCAAGGATGAAGCAGCCAAGACAATCATGAACTTTGTGTTACTTGTAGAAAAGCAGTATTCCCTACAGGTCAAGTGTGTGAGAAGTGACAATGGAACAGAGTTTAGAAACCACACACTTGATGACTTCTACCTGTCCAAGGGAATTAAAAGGCAGTTTAGTATTCCTAGAACTCCTGAGCAGAATGGAGTGGTGGAGAGAAAGAACAGGACTCTCATTGATGCAGCAAGGTCAATGTTGGCTGACTCAGGGTTGCCACTGACCTTTTGGGCTGAAGCTGTCAATACAGCTTGCTATGTACAAAATAGAGCTTTAGTGAATAAGAGGTCGATGAAGACTCCTTATGAAGTACTTCATCATTTGGCTCCTCTGATTTCATTCTTTAGAGCCTTTGGGTGTCCATGTTTTATTCTCAACACTAGCAACCCACTCCTGAAGTTTGCTAGTATGGTGGATGCAGGGTATTTTATTGGTTATTCATCAACTTGCAAGGCATACAGAGTCTTCAACTGTAGGACAAAGGTGGTTGAAGAAACTCTGCATGTTAAGTTCAATGAATCTCCAAAGGACAAGATTCCACAAAACCCTGTGGAGTTGTTTGATCTGGAGATACTGCAATATGTTCCTTATCAACCTCCAGCTGTTGAGCCTGTCAACAGTTCTCCACCTGGTGGTACTGATGATGATGTAGTCCGTACTCACCTCTTCAGGTTTAGTGACAACCTGCCTGAGTCCACTAAACCTGATGCTCCTGTAGCTTCAGCAGTCCCATCCACAACAAATGCTGATGAGATTTCTGCATGCTCTACTTCATTTGAGTTGCCATCTCCTACATGGCTTCAAGAATCCCCATCAACATTTGTTGCTGCTAAAAGTCCTACAAACACTTGCAGTGACATTATAGTCTATCAAGAGCTGAAGAATCACCCCACATCTCAAATCATTGGTGATATCAATGCTGGAGTTTCAACCAGGAGTCAATTGTCCAATTTCTGCTTCTATGCTCTCTTCATCAGTCAGCAAGAGCCAAAGAACTATCATGTTGCTTTAAGAGACAATGGATGGGTTGAAGCAATGCAGCTTGAGCTTCTTTAGTTCAAGAAACAGCAAGTGTGGGAGCTTGTTCCTTTACCCCAAGGGAAGTGTGCAATACACACTAAATGGGTATTCAGGAACAAAACAGATGATAAGGGCCAAATTGTCAAGAACAAGGCCAGGCTGGTTGTTCAAGGGTTTGCACAAGAGGAAGGCATCGATTATGATGAGACCTTTGCCCCTGTGGCAAGACTGGAAGCAATCAGACTGTTCCTAGCCTATGCTGCTTTTCACAGTCTTAAGGTTTATCAAATGGATGTCAAAAGTGCCTTCTTATATGGTAAAATAAAAGAAGAAGTTTATGTATGTCAACCACTAGGCTTTGAGGACAACAAACATCCTGATTGGGTCTACAAGCTTGATAAGGCTCTTTATGGGTTGAAGCAAGCTCCTAGAGCTTGGTATGTGACACTCTCAACTTTTCTTCTATAGAATAAGTTCACTAGAGGCACCATTGATAAAACCTTATTCATCAAGACTGTGGGACAGCATAAGCTCCTTGTTCAAATTTATGTAGATGACATCATCTTTGCATCCTCTGATCTAAAGTTGTGTGATGAATTTACAACGCTCATGAAGCAAAAGTTTGAAATGAGTGCTATGAGGGAATTACAATTCTTTCTAGGTTTGAAAATCAAACAAAGGGATGATGGAATTTTCATCCATCAGTCCAAATACACAAAGGACTTGTTGAATAAGTTTGATTTACAAACCTGCAAGCCCTGTTCTACTCCCATGAGCAGCATCACACAACTAGATGTAGATCAGAAAGGTAAAGTGGTTGATGAAACCCTTTACAGATGTATGATTGGGTCCTTGATGTACCTCATAGCTTCTAGACCAGACATCATGTTTGTAACATGTGCATGTGCTAGATTTCAGGCTGCACCTAAAGAATCCCATTTGATTGCAGTTAAAAGGATCTTTAGATATCTGCAAGGTACCCAATCACTAGGTCTTTGGTATTCAACTGGGCATTCTTGCAAATTAGTTGCTTTCTCTGATAGTGACTATGCAGGATGCAAAGTCACCAGAAAATCCACTTCTGGTGGTTGCCAATTCCTAGGCAATTGTTTAGTTTCTTGGTAGAGTAGTAGAAAACAAACATCAATTGCTACATCCACTGCTGAAGCTGAGTACATTGCTGCTGCAAGTTGTACATCTCAGATACTCTGGCTTCAGAACCAACTCTTGGATTATGGCATTACAGAGACTAAGACTCCATTATTAATGGATAGTGCTTCAGCTCTTTGCATTGTTAAAAATCCAGTCCAGCACTCTAGGACCAAACATATAGAGATCAGACATCATTTTATTAGGGATTGCTATGAAAAAGGTCTGATTGATCCAAAGTTTGTGCCTAGTGCTGATGAGCTTGCAGATATATTTACTAAGCCTCTAGATAGTGCCACATTTCAAAACTTGGTCCTAAGGCTTGGTATGCTGCAGCTAGAATAATTTGACCAATACTGATGCTCTCAGTTCACAAGTACTGATGAGCATTAGTATGCAAAGGTCAAATATAAGTACTGATGAGTAATTTAGTCTTCAGCATTTTCACAACTACTGAAGACTAAAATGCTTCAAAGTACTGATGTACATTATTTGTTGAAAACAACTGATGTAGTGAGGTGGATTACAACTACTGATGTATCATTTTCAAACAAATAAGTACTGAAGAAAAAATTTTGTTCACAAGTACTGATGTGTGATCTTACACAAGTACTGAAGACAAAATTTGTTCACCAGCTCTGGAGTATTTCATCAGCACTTGTGAACATCTATCACAAGAGCTGAAGGCATAAATATTCACAAGAGCTGAAGGGTCAATGAAACATCTGAAAGTCAGCCTAAGAGCTGATGAGTAAATGTGGAGGTCAGCATGAAACAACTGATTTTACGGAAACAGCTGATGAGTAATTTTACTCTTCAGCTGATGCCAACAGCTGCTGTTTCATACCCAAACAACTGAAGGACAAAACCATGTCCTCAGTAGTTTCACAACTACTGATGACTAACACCAAGTCCTCAGTTGTTTACAACAACTGAAGCAATACCATGTCTTCAGTAGTTCACAACTACTGATGTCAGTAGTTCACAACTACTGAAGGCTAACACTAAGTCTTCAGTTGTTACAACGTCTGAAGATGAAAACTAGGTCCTCAGTAGTTTATAACTACTGAAGACTGACAACAAGACTTCAGCCGTTTACAACATCTGAAGGACAAAACCAAGGTTTCAGTAGTTTCATCTACTGAAGACTACACCAAGTCCTCAGATGTTACAACCACTGAAGGTTAAAAACCACGTCATCAGTAGTTTCAACAACTGATGACTAATACCAAAACCTTCAGTAGTTTTCTTTCAGCCTTTGCCATACCCTATAAATACCCAACCTTCAGAGCTTTTCATTCTCACTTGACCTAACTTTTCAAAAACCTCTGAAAATCCCATACACCATTAATGGCGGCCACGCAACTCAAACCTCGACACAACTGTGTCGCACATCTTACCAAATCGCCTTTCTGGTCTAAGTTTCACAATGCCGTCGATCTGATGACCGATTCACCATACCAATTGGCATTCCTTCTTAACCCCACCATATACACCGATTCCTTGGCGGAGTTCTGGACGAACATCACCGTCCAAACTGGAGAGAACGATGGCGAGGTCTCTCTCCAGTCCTCCGTAAACAACCACCCAGTGGTTATCACTCCAGCTAACATTCGAGAAACCCTAAAGCTGGAGGATGCCACCTTCCCAACCTCTTACCCCAAAGGCGCCCTCATCTATGCTTCATAGCCAACGACTATCAGGGCGACCTCTCCCCACCACCTTGTTGAAGAAACACTTCCCAGATCCCCAACGACTCATCTTCCACATGGTGAATGTGTGTCTGGCCCCCAAAACATCTTCATGGGACCAGATGTCAACAAGGTGGCAACAGGTATTGTATTCTATCTTTGAGAAACAACCACTTAATTCTACTGATATTATATTTTTGGAACTCAAAGATATGGCCACAAAACCCATTTCTAACCGTTGGATCTTGTATCCTCGGTTCATAATGGCCATCATCGAGAGCCAGCTTAGTGCTGAGGGACTTGTTGGCACTGGGGTCCTTGCCATGGCTGTTCTAGCTGAGGTATACTCCAGGCACAACACTGACCACACACTCAAACAGGCTGCCCGGCTGCTAAAACCCACGCGGCAGGAACCCACAGCCTCCACCTCCAAATCCAAAGTCCCCACCAAGCCAAAAACCAAAAAGAAGCCCACAAAGGCTACTCAGGGAAATGAGTCCCCTGAGGATGCCCCTGCAACACAAAGGCAGGAAGTGGTTGCTGGTCAGATTCTCCCAGCAGTCACCACGACTCCACCCACCACAACCGCACAGGCTTCCTCTCAACAGGAACCTAATGCAACCACTTCAGGGGCACCCACACAACTGGGGTCTTTCTCACTTGAGGAGACTACCATTGAAATGCACACTCCTCCCCATGTGCATACTACTTCAAGCCCATCTCCTACTGAGACCACCCCACAAAGCCCTACACTCATAATCGCCAAAGTGTTGACCCATCTGAGCACTCCACCCTCTCCCCAGAAACCAATTCCAACTGGGGAGACTCCTACCGAAGAGAGGGTGGACACAAGTGTTGGTGGGAGCCCACAACACAGGGAATCACATGTTCAATCTCCCAGTGTGGCTAGGGAGATAGGACATTCTAGTGAGGCTACCACTTCCCCTGCATCAGCACATGAGCAGGAAGAAGCTGGTACAAGCAATAAGACCTCACCAGAGGCAACTGCCGATTATGGTTCCAATCCGAAGGCTGGAAGTCCCCAGTACCACGAACAAGGGGCACATGCAACTACTGAGCCACACTCAGTGCATGTACATCCTGACATTATCAGGAGGTCAGGTGATTCAGTTCACACTGATGATGACCTGAGCTTCTTCTTTGATGTAGTTGCTCAAAACACACTTCTTGAGGAGGAGGTGAGCAGACTCAAAGAGCTGCTTGCCAAATTCTCCCAAGAAGCAAGTCCATCTGCCACCATAAACCCACAGATGGCACCTTCACCCGAAGGTCTCACAGACACTCAGCCACTCCCACAAACTCAGCCACCTGCCCCTGCTTCTGGCACTAGCTCTCATGAACAGAACCCTCCTGAGTAGCTAGATGCTATCTTCCAGAAATCCCTGCCTCTCATCACACCTATAATCACAGAAATTGTGATGAAAACCAATGATGAGAGGCTTCCCACTTATATACAACCCATGGTGGAGGTTGCTGTTGCTAAAGCACTTGCTGATAGTCAAACCCCAACCAATGCACCCAAAAAGGGGGAGACATCAATGCAAGTTAAGAGGAAGAGGGTGGAGGAAGAGATAGAAGTAGGGAGAGAGGGGGCAACTGAGAGGGAGAGGTCTGAGGAGAAGGGTAGGGAGAAGGGGAAGGAGAAGGTGAGGGAGGAGAGAGCTCAAATAGAAGTGGCTGAAATCCAAAAGGATTTCAGTGTCACTTATCAAAAGAAGAGAGGAGAGAAGAAAGGAGAGGAGGGAGAGAAGGTAGAGAAGACTGACTCTGATCTAGCAGCCCTTGTCAAGGAGGCTGATGCTGAGCATAGCCGATCAATGGACTTTGTCATTGATCAGCTGTTCAGGCAAGGCTTTGACAAGGACACTGTCATGCTAGATCAGGAGATCAGAAATATGGAGAGAAAAGAGATTGAGTACTGATGGTCTACTTATAGCCAAGAGGACAAAAAGAGACTCGAGGCTATGAGTAGATTAATTTCGAAGTATCTGGGCAGGCCAGTCCTTGATGTCAAAGCATGGACCAGGGACAGAATCTTGGCTATAGCCACCAAGATCTGTTCAGCTGGTGATTTCACCAAAGGACTGGTCGCTGAGGCCCTCTCAGAAGCCGGTGCTGGGAACAGGACACTGCTAGCAAAACAGACCAAACCATCTCTTATCTCCAGATTGCTAGCAGTGCCTGCCAACATTCCCACACCAACAACCCAAACACAACCCACAAAACCAACCCCTTCACCATCAAAACCCGCAGCCAATGATCCACCCTTGAAGAAGAAGAGAAGGGTGTTGAGGCTACAAGAAGAAGAAGAAGAGGAGGATGAGGAGGATAGACTGCCTCTTTCAGCAGTCATCCCTCTACCCAAAGCCAAACCTCAAACCATCACTCGCACCTCACAGAAGGATACTGTGAGGGTTAAGCCAGAGGAAGAGGAGCAGCAAAGACTACACGATGAGGAGATGCTGAAAAGCATTGACAAATCCTATGCTGCTTCTACTTCTATTATGAATATGAAGAAGGAAGCTCTGAGACTCTTCACTCTTAAGCAAACCTTTCAATATGATAAGGAGAGAGTGAGGACTTGGCCTGATCCTAGGGTGGCTCACAGGATAATTAAGAAAGATATGCGTGTGAGATACAAGAGCCAATTTAAGAAGATTGTAGATGAAGTGATCTCTGTGGCTCTTGTAATAACACCCTGGGAAATAGTAGAGGAGTTCGAGAGAGCCTATAGAGCCAACCAATCACCCCAAACAATGTTAGATAATAGGGTGGTTAGGAAAGGGTTGGTCTATAAGAGGCTTGAGAACTTCCGTAAGGATGAGCTCAACCTGTTGTTGGAAGGAAGACACCCAGATGAATTTACATATAGGCAAGTCACAACAGTTGAGCTCAAAAATGGAAAACAGGCCAAGTTTGTCTCAGAGCTGTATGGTCGTGAAGGGTTATTCGATGGTGTGGCTGAAGACATGACTAAAGAAGAAAAGATGATATTCCTTCAAGCCTACACCAGAGAATCCTACAGGCTCGTACGAGGGAGGTAGATCTCATGGATGGGACAACAGCTCTGTGTCCAATTCCCCAAAATAGAGCTCCCATCCATACTCAGCCAATCAAATCTTAGAGACTACCTCTCAGGCCAGTGCTTATCAGGGTCAACTTCTGATCTGATCCAGAAGGAAATAGACCAATCTTTATGCCAACACTAAGTGGGACAATAAATAACTTAGAGGTTTTGGCTGCATTGGTTCAGGGGGAGTTTATTGGACCAAAAGAACCAATGAGCCAAGATCAGGAAAATCTCTAAGTCCCACATGACATCACAACTGCTGAAGACCTTCATCAGCAGTTTGACAAAGTCTGAAGAATCAACAGCTGAAGATCAAAGATCTGAAGTACAACAGCTGAAGATCCCAAAGTACTGAAGATAAGTACTGAAGTCCGAAGTACTGATAAATACAAGTACTGAAGACTTCAAGTACTGAAGACAAGTGCTGAAGATCAAAGTCTGAAGAACTGAAGAACTGAAGATCAACTACTGATTCACAAAGTCTAAAGACAATGACTGAAGACATCAGCTGATGACAACTACTGAAGTCATCAGCTGATGAATCATCTGAAGACCAAAGTCTGAAGACCAAAGTGTTGAAGCTTCAGAGTTTGTCACAGCAGCTGAAGAAGTATTCTTCAGTTGTTGTGATGGTTTTTCTTTTTAGTAGTTTTATATTTTTCCTTTCAGTAGTTTGTACAACAGCTGAAGAGTTTGTTCTTCAGCTGTTATAGTTCAGTAGTTGTAAACGACTGAAGAGTTTGTTCTTCAGTCGTTGTAGCTTTTCAGTAGTTTCCTTTTCAGTACTTGTAATAGGTAGAACACTTAGGAATTTTGTAAGAAGATGTCAGCTGTTGTGGCATCTTCAGTAGTTTGTGTTCTATCAGTAGTTAGTTAAATAACTTTAAATGTCAGTGGAATCTGACAACAGTATGGGGCTTTTGCCTATAAAAGGGCAGTGACCTGATTGTATTCCACGCCGAAACATGTGAAATAAACAGAATATTATTCCTTTTATGCAGAATTATTCTCTCTCTCTACATTTACTTTACATGCAATATTCTTCATGTTCCTGCATTAATTGCTAATTTTCATGCTAAATCCGCTGCGAATACAACCGAATTGATCAAACTAGAGGTTGAGATCCTGTCAAACTGTCATCTTGCGGACGAAGACTACGAGCAAGTTGATGAAACTGAGCTGGAATGCATGGATATAATGTGGGTATTGGCTAGTGCTATTATAAGAGCCAAGAAGTTTGTCAAGAAGACGGGGCAGAATTTGGTTGCAACAAAAGACACTACATTTGGATTTGATAAAACCAAAGTCATGTGCTTCAATTATGGAGAGAAGGGGCACTTCAAACGTGAGTGCACAAAGCCAAAGAAGACTGGGAATGAAAATCCTTTTCCCACGTTCAATTGTCAAGACAAAGAGAAGGTTGGAGCATCATCAAGTAAAGATTCTAAGGCTTTGGTTGCACAAGGTGATGAAGGACAAGACTGGTCCTTCCGATTCGTATCCGAGGTGAATCCAATGTTGCATTTGTTGACACCTTGGATGATGGATCTGTAAGTGAGGGAGACATCATAGCTGATCAAGCTAGTTCAGATATAGAAGAAGCTAGGGATGTCGTCGATCACTTGGTTAAAAAAGAGTTAAGTGCTGCAAATTCAGAGTCTCAAGTTACTGAAGTATCTAACACTGCACTAGTGGCTGATTTATCTAGTTCTACACAGGTATATTCTAAAGACGTTTTATTTGATAAACATACTTGTTTTGAATGTGATAAATTTGGAGAAAGCATTAATTTAAAGTTTGCTAGGTTATTAGAACATAATGATAATCTAGTAAATGATTTACAACTCTGTACTGAAGCAAACCGTGTGTTAAAACAAAATGAGTGCAGCTTCAAAGAAATAATAGAACTGTTAGAGAAACAACTAACAAAACTGAGGTTGTTCTTTAAATCAATCTAATGATATTAAGTTCTATTTAAACTCTTTAGAATAAACTAAAAAGGAGAAAGTAGTTTAACAAGTAGAAGGTGAATCGTTAAAACAAAAACTGCACAGTTTGGCTAGTTCTTCACATATAGTTCAAAACTTAGTGAAAAAAAGAAATGGCGGGGAAGGTCTGGGTTATAAAGTAGTACCGCCACCACATGCTATCCTTTTGAACACTAAATGTAAACCAATCAATAATAACCCAGTAAAGGATCATGTGGCGTCTACTCCTCTGGTCAGTTATCCAGATTCTACTAGTAAATCCGTGAAGTCTGTCACTGAACAGAAGAATACTACTTTGAGAACAACAGATAAGTTTCCTGTTGAATACTTGACTGAGAAAATTTAGAAAGTTAACTTAGGGTTAGGTTAAAAACGTCTATTTCAGAACCTAAACAATCTAAGTCAACAAACCCTAAAATAGCAAGTCATCAAAATTTAAATAAAACAAAAGCAAAAGATATTGCAAATGTCAGAAACAATTAATTTTGTTAAAGAAGGAGAAACATCTAAAAGTTAAAAGAAACTACCCAGCCCCTGACCAAACTCAACCCCTCGTTAACGCTTTCCTCATACTGTTGAAGGGAGTTCCTGCTACAGTTGTGGAAAACGAGGACACATTTCTCCAAATTGTCCTTACTATCAGACACCTAAAAGGAAAATAGAACTTTTTGATGATAAAAAACCAAAATTTTCTAAAATCAGATCTAATACTCCTTCAAAACACCATAGTCAACAAAGACAAGCTAAAAGTGAAGTTGTGTCACCTAAAGTTAAATCTAGGATTATTAGTGAACCTAAAGTTCAAACCATAAGCCAACCGTCTGTTTACCACAAGCAGGCCTTACACAGAACTAGTTTATGGAAAGAAAAATCAAGTTTTGTGTCTGATAGTGAAGATAAGAAATAGAAAGATATGCCCTCATCCTCTGATGGTCAATGGGTTGAGTTCATGATGTGTGATACCTCTGGGACACCTAAGCCAGTTAAGGCTTGGGTCCCAAACCTGAACTAATAATTTCCATTGTGTGTGAAGGGTGTCCGCTACAGCTCTATCACTAATATCAGGATTATTGATAGTGGGGCGTCGAAGCACATGACTGGGAATTCGTCCCTCCTTTTTAACGTCAAGAAAATTAAAGGGGGACACATGTCATTCGCTGGGAACAAAGGAGGTTACATCACCGCGCAAGGCAAAGTGGGAAATAAGAAAATGAAGTTTGACAAGGTCAATTATGTTTAGCAACTACAGAACAACCTGCTTTCTGTCTCTCAAATCTGTGATAAGGGGTTCAAGGTTATGTTGGACAACAAGGGGTGCTACATACTGAAGAAGGAGTATGTCATCCCGGAGGAACAAGTTCTCATGTTTGCTTCAAGATATAACGACCTTTATGTCTTGGACCTATCAAAAGCCTCCAAAACTGAGTCTACTGCTCAGTGCTTCTTGTCAAAAGCAAAAGAAAGAGATTTAGTCTCTTGGAACAGGAGAATAGGACACATCAATCCCAGGAAGATGAACCATCTAGTTTAGAACGATCTGGTAGATGGTGTTACAGTCAAGAATTTTCAGCTACTAGATTTCTGTGTCACCTGCAAGGAAGGGAAACAGACCAAGAAGTCTCAAAAAGCAAAGAAAGTTAATTCTATCGACATTCCTCTCGAGCTTCTACACATGGATTTGTTTGGCCCAGTGAGCACAAAAAGCATAGCCGGGGATTGGTACTGCTTTGTGGTGACGGATGATTACTCAAGATTCTCTTGGGTAATGTTTCTAAAAGCTAAATAAAAAACATTTGAATCATTCAAACATCTTTTTACCGTATTGGAGTCTCTCTACAAGCTGAAAGTAAGAAGGATTCGATCAGACAACGAGACAGAGTTCAAGAATCAGTGGATGGAGGTCTTCTGTCGAGAGAAGGGAATTGTTCATCAGTTTACCTCTGCTTACACTCCACAAATGAATGGTGTTGCTCAAAGGAAGAATCGGAGCTTGATAGAGATAGTAAGGACTATGCTAGCTGACTCCAAACTGCCAGTTCAATTCTTGAACGAGGCAGTAGCTAATGCATGTTATACTCTAAATCGGGTCTTGGTAGTCAAACGTCATGGAAAACCTGTTATGAGTTGCTCTAACAATGTAAATCCAATTTAGAGTATCTGGAACCATTTGGTGCACCCTGCATGTTGCTAAAGAAGAATGAGTCTGGGAAGTTCTGCGAGAAGGCAGACAAAGGTATCTTCCTTGGATACAGTATACCAGACAAACAGGTTTACAATAACTCAACTGGTCAGGTAGAAGTGTGGTGCAATGTTGATGTTCAAAGATACACCACCCCCTGCAGGAAAAGGACCATCCTTTTTCTTTGACTATGATGGATTTTTCAAATCCTTCAATCTACCTCCTCCCCATTCTAATGATGGCTTAGCTGCACAAACGATGTACTATGTTCTGAATGCTCCCATACTAGACTTGACATCGTCAGTTTCATTAGATGATACTTCTAGCCCTCAGGGGGAGAGCTTGAGGTAAGTGATTCTTTCTCTGATGATGAAGCTGTTGAAACCATAAATGTGGAACAGGAAGAACAGGTTCCTACTACCGAAAGCACTCCAGCCTCTGATCATGATGAAGCTGCAATGTCTGAACCGCATACTCCAACAGTTCAGAATCTAGATACTAAAGTCACAGTACCCACCATTCCAGGAACTCGAGTTAATGAACATCATCCCCTGGATAACATCATAGCGGATATTCTATCGGGAGTTCAAACACGAAATCAGCTATACTTAGCTGATTATGCTGCAATCATGGAAATGGGATACTTACACGATGGTGCTTATCGATGCTTTGTCTCTCAAATCAAGCCAAAGCACGTCAGTGAGGATTTATAAGATGAAGCATGGGTAAGTGCTATGCAAGAAGAACTCCTTCTGTTGAAGAAGTTAGGAGTCTGGACACTTATGGATAGACCAAAAGGTGCTAAGGTAATTGGTACAAAATGGGTTCTTCGAGGTAAGAAAGATAACCAAGGGGTCATAATCAGGAACAAGGCTCGACTTGTTGTTCAAGGGTTTAGACAAGTCGAAGGCATTGACTATAATAAAGTGCTTGCACCTGTGTCAAGGAGGGAAGCTATTCGTATCTTCTTAGCCTATGCATCCTACATGCAGATTAAAGTCTATCAACTGGATGTGAAAAGTGTCTTCCTTCATGGTGAAATCCGGGAAATAGTGTTCGTCAGTCAACCTGAAGGATTTGAGGATCCTCATCACCGGGATAGAGTGCACAAATTGGATAAGGCTTCGTATGGGCTACATCAAGCCCCTCGAGCCTGGTATGAGAAACTCTCTACTCACCTGCTGAAACATGGTTTTCACAGAGGGGTCATTGATTGCACACTATTCATCAAAGAAAAGGACGCTGATTTACTACTGGTGCAGATATACATGGATGACATAATCTTCATTTCCAAAAACGAAGCATTGTGTAAAGAATTTGAGTCTGTGATGAAAGCTGAGTTTGAGATGAGCGCCATGGGAGAGATGAAGCTCTTTCTCGGATTACAAGTAGATCAGACAACAAAAGGTATCTTCTGCATCAGACCAAATATGTAGGCGATGTCCTCAGTCGGTTTGACATGGAGAATGCAACGGTTGCTGGGACTCCACTTGCCACGAATCACGATGTGGCACCCGACGAAAATGGTGATCTGGTCCATGCCACCATGTATCAAGGAATAATCGGATCTCTCATGTACCTCACAGCTTCTCATCCTGATATTATGTACACCACATGTCTCTGTTCTAGATATTAGGCAAAACTTAAAGTAAATCACCTAATTAGGGTAAAGAGGATCTTTCGTTTTCTAAAAGGTACTCCAACACTTGGGTTGTGGTATGCTCATGATGATGACTTTGAACTTACAGCGTATAGTGACTCGGATTACGGTGGTTGTAAGATGAACTACAAGTCAACATCAGCGGGATGCCAGTTCTTTGGAAGATGTTTAGTCGCCCGGCAGTGTAAGAAGCAGACGTCGGTAGCTCTATCGACAAGTGAAGCCGAATACGTTACCGCTGCGAGTTGCTGTTCTCAAATCATTTGGATTCAACAGCAAATGCGAGTCTACGGTTTGCAATTTTCTAACACTCCTATTTATGTTGATAACTCTGCTGCAATTGTTGTCACTAAAAATCCGGTCCAACACCCAAACACAAAACACATCGATATTAAATATCATTTTATATGTGACTGTTTTGAAAAGAAATTAATTGATGTTGTTTAAATTAATATGGATTTTCAACGCGCCGACCTGTACACAAAAGCATTTGATAAACATCAGTTTTTATATCTCTTAGAGGTCAATAGCGTCAAAAAGAAAAGTGATGTGATTCTAGAAGAATTTAGTTCGTAGTCCATCTTTATGTTTTATTTTTTATTTTTCTTTCTTTTATTTTCCTGTCTTTAAAAATCCAAAAACACAAAATGATTTTAGTTTTTAGAATTTTAGGGGGAGAATAGGTTTAGTTTCAGTAGTTAGTATTTAAACTAGTAAAAAAAACGAGGGCGGGCAGTAAAGCTAAAAAGCAAGGACATCAAATCTATGAGATTGATTCAAAACTTTGGAATATGATAGTACACAGGGAACCAATTATTTGGGACATAAAAAGGACTTAAAGGTTCAAACTGTTACATTAAAACTACAAGTCTGAGAAGGATAAGCCAAATATAGGAAAAATGATAGTAAACTAGTCTATTACCGAGTTTACATAGAGAAAGTAGGCCTATAGGTTGCTAGTCCATTATATGATGTGTCGGTAGATTCAACACAATAGACAAGTAGACCTCATTGGTGAAACAAATTAAAACTAAATATTTCAACTAGCTATGGGCTTCCACCTTATCACTGGTTAACACAATCAACGCATTTCCAATAAGTAGTGAAGAGCAAAGTAAACGCGACAAATGTGTGCGGATGACCATAAAATGAGCAAAGCACATAAAAAAATTTTAAACGCAATCTATCTAATGACTAATGTTGTTGGTGCGTAATGTGTAAAAGAAAATTGCTCAAACAAGAAGATAGGTTGTGTGCCTCTCTGCTATGCGATGGCACTGACCTGACGATAAGCATAACCTAGATATTCTAGATTCATTGTTGTTTGCGCCTCTCTGCTGTGCGATGGCACTGACCTGAGGCTTGGCATCTCTTTGAAATCTCTTAGAATAGTTTCTTCTTGTCCAAACCTATAGACCGCTCAAAAATCCCCTGAGGAATGTTGATTACCATATAAGCATAGGATCCACAAATGCTTTTTGAAATAACAAATCTAATTAATCACCATGTGAGTCAAAATCTGTGTATGGATTTAAGTGGACAAATATATTGATAATCATCGTGGCAGCAATCCTCGACAGTCAAAATCACTAAGTGCTTCTTACAGTTCTAGTATGATTTCCTGTAAGGGCTTTGGACTCTCAGACAAATAAGAATAAGATAAACAAACATATGCTAAAGGGTCCCAAATGATTATGTTTATGCCTGTATGATTCCATAAGTCTTTCCAGATAAGATGTAAATGTTTGATGCTGTTCTGTTCAGGGGGAGAAATCGTTTAAGGAAAATTAAAATGTATTCAACCCACCTCAAACAAAACCACAAAAATATGTTCTGTATTATTTCAATTTAAGTTGTTTTCTGTTTTATCTATCAATTAGGTGTCAATGTCGGACTATGTAACTAGATGAACTCTATGTATCATAAATTAAAAGGGTCACATCTGAGGTGACCAAACTGTTGTGAATTTAAAAGGATCATGTCTGATATGATTAAGTTTTGAAAATTAAAATGGTTACATCTGAGGTGACCAAATTATTTCAATTAAAAGGATCAACTCTAAGGTGATCAACCTGTTCTAATTTAAAAGGATCATGTCTGAGGTGATCAAAGTATTTCTGTTAAAAGATCATGTCTGAGATGATCATCGGGCATAACGTTTATTTATCAAAAGTTAAATCTGAGTATGTGGAAATGGATGAAGTCAAACTCATAAGTATGATCCAATCGCACGATTGAACCATAAGTATGGACCAATCACGATTGGACCATAAGTATGGACCAGTCGCACGATTGGAGCATAAGTATGAGCAAATCACATAAATGGACCATGAGTATGAGCTAATCACACGAATGGACCATGAGTATGGGGCAAACCATGCGATTGGATCATAAGAATGAACCAATTGTACGACTGAATGAAGGAGTCTGAGTCAGTCGTACAACATAACCCATGTGGCACGATTGAGTCATGCGCATGGGTCTAGTCGCACGATTGAGGCATGCGCATGGGTCCAGTCGTACAACTGAAGTCCAAAACAGTATAAATAGAGATTCATTCAGTCGTAAACCCTACTTGACTTCAAATTCTCAAAAACCGCCTTAAGCCCCGACACTCTGCCAAAATTTCCCATTTTCGCGATTACTCTTCGATGCAATGACTAACATATATCTTGTTCCTCTACAGGTAACTTGCGAATGAAATCAGATCAAATGATAGTTAAATCGAACCTAATAATGATCGAATTTGATAAAACAAATAATCGGGACTAATAACTTAAAATAGGCCACTTAAATGAACAATAAAGTTGATTTTAAGGACATTAAGTGCTATTTTGAGTCCCTGCGAATCTAATGAATCTAAACACGAAGTCCAGTTTGTCGTTTTGAAGAAGATTCAAATTTAATGGTCCAAACAGTGCAAGATACGAATGGACAGGCTGATGAACATCAGTCGCGTGATTGAGCCAGACGTATGACTCAGTCGCACGATTTTGCTAGATGTATGATTCAATCGCACGATTGAATCAATCGGTGACTCAGTCGCATGACTGACTCAACTAAATGGTTTTGCATACGACTGAGCGCAGTCGTAGACTCAATCATACGACTGAACTCATTCATATGGTTCAATCGCACGATTGAACCAGTCTGTCTAAATCTGATCTAAGCCAGTTGTTTATCTCTTATGAACGGAACTAATGTGTTTGTTTCTTGTATTGTAATAAAATGGCTGAGAGATGGATGATATGCACCAAGAACAACATATGTGCCCATCTGGATACCACGTCCCGAAACGCTTTTGAGTTCACCGGGATTATAGCTTTCCTACGTAGATCGAGGATCTTCAAGGCTATTTCCACTCCATGCTAACCTTATAGGTCGATCCAGCAGGCATTTTGGGAGAATGCCACTGTCGACCGGACTACTAAGCCATTCTACATCCGGAGTTCTATCTTCGGTCAAGATATACAGATCGAAGAAGACGACCTACGGCGAGTCTGGGACTTGGGTGAGGATGGAACCCACCCAACCAAGCTGCATCCCCTAACGGTACGGGGATGCTTTCTCTGTATCAAGTACGCTGGCGACATCAATGCCGGCGTGCTAAACAAGAGAAACATGTGCCCGCAATTCAAGTATCTGGCACATGTGATCTTGAAATGCATAGCCTCCAGGAGAGGAGGATTTGATGAGCTGTCAGATCAAATCCTGAACGCATACGTTCCGCTGGTGCTGAACCACCCATTCAGTTTTTCATACATGTTCTTCTCCTACCTGATAGAGAACATTGAGACCAAAAGCAAGGAAGGCTTCTGCATGTATCCAAGATTCTTCCAGATGATTATCGACGAGAAGCTTCCTATGCTGCCTAAGGAGGAGGACGATGCAGTGACCCTAGAGGTGATGGATGATACCACGCTAGGAAGTATGAAGGTATACCGGGAGAAGCAGGTGAAGCCCCCGGTGTGGAGACTCTTCGGCTATCTGGCCAATAAGGGATACGTGGCGCCAGCTCGTAAGAAGTGGCGTCATGGCGACAGTGATTCCGACGTCGAGCCGATTGTGGCTCCTGCTGATGACGACAACGATGATGATGACCATGATGATGGTCAAGGTGGTGGAGATGCAGGCCCCAGTCAATCATGGGCCATAGACACGTGTACCATATCTCTACCACCTCCACACAGTAGTACCTCTACTCCCGGTGGATCGAAGCAGGCTGCCATTCACCGGACTTCTTAGTTGATGAAGAAGAGGATGAGTCGGATGAGGAGCCTCTAACAAGGACGATCGGTAGCCGTGTAGTGGCTACAGAAAGGGGTAAAGAGGCTGTTGGGGGACACCAGGATGGGGCCAAAGGTGCTGAGACTGCTGATCCTACTTACACACCTCCCAATCCAACTAGCACAGGGGGAGCCCAGCTTACCAAGGGGTCGAGGTTGAAGAGAATGGCCCAGCCCCATGGCAAGAAGGGCAAGAGAAGAAGGATAGTGCTGATTACCACCTGCACTACCACAGCTACCACATCCACCACTACCACCACTCCTACCACCACTACCACCACTCCCACCACTCCCACCACCACTGCTACCACTCCTTCTACCACCATACCTACCTCCACAGCCACCACTACCACCATTCCCACACCCACTGCTACCACTCCTACTACCACCAAACCTACCTTCACAACCACAACTACTGCCACCACCACATCCACCACTATTCCCACCACTATACATACCACACCCATATCTATTCCACCACCATTCACCTTCATTCCCACTCCATCATACACCATATCCACCACCACATGTACCATACCCCAAACCGGCCCTTCCACATCATCGATCCCTCCACAGGGATCTACTATGCCCACTGTTGGGCTAGAGGAGCAGCTGCCTAGCCTCAACCGTCTGGTGCTCAAACTGCTCGCTACAGATGATATACGAGCTAACCAGATGAACTAGTTGATGGCAGTCAAAGCTACACAGGGCAAGCAAATGGCGATGCTGACCGAGAGAGATGCAGCTCAGAGTCAACAAATTGCCCATTTGACAGAGAGGGATGCTACTCACGAGAGAGCCTTGGCCAGAGCTCATCATGCCCTCGCTGCAAAGAATGAGCTGCTGATGGTCTCGGTGAAGAGGATTGAGGAGGTCAAGAAGAAGAATAAGAAGTTTTTCTCAGACTTAAAGGGATGAAGGGTGAACCCTTAAAGATCAAGGGTGATGGTGATGACGGTGATGACGATTCATCCGATGATAAATCGGATGATGATGATGAAGTGGGTGAGGCTGAAGGCAATGGGAAAGACAAAGATGGGGGAGATGATGATGAGCTTGAGCATGAAGGTGATGCATTTGCATCAGCCTCAAATCCATCGGCTCGGGGAGGCGCACCAAGATAAATGAAGCTCAGGACCCTCTTCCTTAGCTCCCCAAGCTGAAGAGTCGAGCGATCAAGGCAAAAGTAATGATTAAATGTCTTTATGTTTAAAATCTTTTGTACTTGAACTATTCATTACACTAATTTAATCAATGTTTAGTAATGTTTAATTATCTTGGTTACTGATGTATGTGTGATTGTGTCTTAAATGTTTAACCAAACAGATGAAGCTGAACAAACAGACGACTACGACGTCGCACCCCTTCAGCAAATCAAGACTCAGTTAACCATGATTCTTGATTTGCAAGGGATCATGCCATGATCTATAAGCTACACCCCCGAAGAGGGAGAGATCATTCATGATCTCACAGATGAGCAGTTGGCCGACATGTTTAGACTAAACCCGAATGAGTTAGTCAAGGATGCTCCCGAGGTTGATGTCATCAGTGATGAAGAGCTGCAAGACATAGATGAGATTGATATCGAGGATATCACTACACAAGAGTATCCTCAGTACACAGACCTACAAGGAAATGTTATCCCTAATCTGGGTGAAACATTTGGCAGTGATACTTTTAGAACTCTTGATGCTAAGGATAAAAAGAAAGTGAAAGAAGAAGGGAAAGCTCAAGCTACGGACGCTGATGTTGATATCAAGAAGGCTGAGTGGGCAGTGTGTCTACTAATGACAACCTCCAAAGTTTAACGCCTACACCAAACTCTACAGAGTGAAA
This sequence comes from Flaveria linearis, assembly GCA_024085815.1. Taxonomy (NCBI): domain Eukaryota; kingdom Viridiplantae; phylum Streptophyta; class Magnoliopsida; order Asterales; family Asteraceae; genus Flaveria; species Flaveria linearis. Next base: position 31,303,060 of record CM044004.1, on the reverse strand, counting down.
AAGCATCAGAAGGTGTCAGGCAAGATTATCAGTTGGGCTTATTTTGATGACTTAGATGTGTATGCGATGAAGAGGGAGAAGGGGATAGAGTACTTCAGATTCCCTCATGACCTGAAGACTCTTCCCAGTTTTAAGCTAAACAGGCTTGCCTGTTTAGACCTTTTGTACGCCAACCCCATAAAGATGTCGGGGTGGTTCGAGACGGTGTTAAAGAGGGAATACCACACCAGGTGGGTCCACTTTAGGCCTCAACAGACTAAACGGTTCATAAATAAGACCGAAGTTGATCCTCACACTGGAAAGCCTAAAGTAGTGTTGAAGTGGAGTCCTCCGCGTATAATGTCAAGGATCCCATTACGAGAAATGCCTCAGGACTTCACTCTACACTTCAAGTGGTGGTATTATGACTGGCGGATGGGAGAAGCAGTCATAGTTTTGCATAAAGAGAGCAAAATCGAGACTATTAGGGTATTTGACCCGATATGGCTAACCAACTTATCGGCTGAAGATGTTTACACTCTCTACAAGGGGCCACTATTCTATGACTCTCAAGACATTGTACAAGCTCTGCAATTCTAACATGTCATATGACTCTGCTTCGCGTTTAAGATTCACGTGGAAGTCATAAGAGAAGAGAAGTACAAGAAGTTTCAGGAGCATGAGAAGAATGTTAGACATTAGACTAAACTAGGTCCAAGGGGAGTTTATTGATACATATTAATGTACCTCGTTTACGTTCTCAAATGTAAAAGTCTTTCATGTCTTACACTTATGTCATCCAATGTAATGAAATGATTGAATGATATACTAAATGCATTGTGATGTTTATATGTGATTGATTATGTCATGTTATATTTATATTGAATGTGATTCACATGTATGAATTAAATATATAGGTTTGATGTTGGTTTTACATAGTTCTAAGTTAATAAGAACTTAGAAATGTGTTTAACATAGTCATGTGGACATTCATACTAATGGACCATACTTATGGCCCATACGCATGAATGAACCATGCTTATGGTCCAGTCGCACGACTGAACCAGGTGACTGGATCAGTCTTATGATTGAGACATAAGATTGGTTCAATCGCACGACTAAACCTTCAGTCGTGCGTACGAGTTAATCGCATGATTCAGTCGCATGACTGAACCATGCTAATGGTTCAGTCGTACGAATGAACACCGATAACCTATAAATACAACATAATTTGTGGAAATTACGTACCCTAGCCGTCCGAAGCGTCCCAATTCGTAAATCTGAGTTCATAGTTCGTTCCTGAACGATTTTAACTCGTTCTAAACGTTTGTTTCATCATTATATCAATCAGATTATTCATTATCACTGATTGGATCACCAATCAAATAGAATTCCATGCTATTTGATCTGGTTTCACGCAGAATATATTAGTACTCCGTACGTACACGGTCCTAACAGTTTGGACAATTGCAAGTGAGGTTGGTGAATCATTAGTGTCCATACTCTGAAAAGGACTCCCAGGTTATGTGATTGTAACAACTTCCTCTCCTTTTTTGGTAGCATCACCCACTTACATAGGTGAGTTGTAGGTTAAGTCAATTAACTCCTCAGGTTCTTGTGTTCCTGGTTGAATTCTCCTGAAGGGTCTCCTAGCTAGTTGCTTCTTGAGATTAGAAATCTCAAGTTGCTGATCATTGACCCTTCTTTGTAAGGTAGTCACTTAAGATTCCAAGTAACTAACCTTGGAGAATAAATAAGTACATGTTTTAGACAGTTTTTGCACCTTTAGTCTAAGATTCCCCTCATCTTTACTTGAAGAATCGCTAGGGGATGAGATAATTGGACCTAAGTCTTCTTCCACATCCCCAGCTTGTTGTTCTTGGCTGCTGGTTTTCCCCTACTCACTGACAGCTTCAGTTGAAGTGTCAATGGGCTGGGTTGCCAGGGTTGAGGTCTTAATGATGTAATCACTTTCGGGAGTACGAGCCTCTTCCATATGGATATCCTGAATAAGTTCAGGAAGATCCACCTCCATTGGGGGTGGATGATGTGGGCTAGATATATGGGATACAGGAGTACTCATCTCTCTTTGAGCAGAAAAGGAGAAGAGAGACTTATGGTACTCACTGAGTGCTATATCTTCATTATCATAGAATTCTAGGCTGGGTATGGGTTGATTTAAGTCTAAAGGCTGGGGATGGTAACTTTCACCTAAAGGTTGTTTACTAGAGTGTTGAGACTCTAAGGAAGGCTTAAGGCTTGTTGGGCCATGAGCTCATCAGCCTAGGCATGAGGAACCTCATGGCTGATTATTGGTGAGATGGGAGTGGTTTGTTCCTCAGGAGAATTAAGAGCTCCAGTGTGCACCTCTTCCTGTATGGGTGGTGATATGGGGGCCTACACACGTTGAATAACCTATGAAGGGGTTCGTCTGGATCTTCTTTGGTAGGTGAGGGTTGTTTGTGGCAGTATGGGTTGTGTTAAAGTGGAATGCATGGGTTCAACATTAGCTGGTGCTGCTAGGTTGTCTCCTTGAGCAATGACCTCTAACAATTTTACGACCAGGGTTATTTCTGCCCCTATAAAGCCCATAGTAGGATTTCTTATTATTTTGAAGATATCGGGATTCATCTGCCCCATATTAAGAATATTACCTATTCCCTTCAACTGTGAGCCCAGTTCACAGTTAAGAATGTGCTGGACATATTTAGGAAAAATGTAATACTCTAAGGAGACCAAGTTTCCAAGCAAATTAGTATATACAAATTGAGAATAGCTGAACTTGACCCCATGAACCATTACATGAACTATGAAGGAGAGATCCTCTAGAATTTGGTCCTATTTTCTATGTTTTCCTAGACAAACTGTGAATAATAACATGTATGAGGTACTTCCATTAAGAGGAAACCTTTCCTTTCTTGAATGTTCTAACTGAGAAGTCCCCTTCAAAGGCCATCTGCTCAAAAGAATGATTTACAATAGATTTTGGAAAGGACACCTCACCTTCATCATCATCCAGCTGTAAGTGTGAGTTAATGGAGGTTGGAGTGATGAACAATGTCCTCCCCTGCACTGTGGCGGACAGTGCCTTCTCCCCATCCATGGTGACCTCTTGGCAGGTCCTCCAAAAATCCAAAAGTTGATCCTCATAGAGTGTAGGAACAATGGTGAGGGAGGTGAGGTAGTTTGACAGAGAAAGAAAGTGATAAACCTTTGAGAAACTTGGATCTTACTCAGAGTTTAATAGAGCAACCTGATTGTGTTATCTGCGAAGCTGCAAGGAGAAATCTGGTTGGTTTCTACGATCAAGGTTGGCCATTTATGCTAACATTGAAGTGAAGAATGATATGAACAAAGGTAGTGAATGGGATTTTAGGTTTAGAAAGGTTGTAGATGAAGAAGATAGTGAAAGAGGGGGAAACGTTGGGTATATTTATATGAAATGGACTTGAGACAAAGTTAATGCAAAAGGATAAACTTTGAAGTCCAAATGTCAGTCCCACCTCTGATAAAGTGCCCAAAAAGGTAGTTTTCTTGGAAGTTGAGTTTCTTCCGAAGGTAATTTGTCTTCGGAAGATTTGTGAAAATCTTCCGAAGCCAGATTTTGACTTCAGAAGATATTCCTAAGCTTAGTGAAAAAAATAGCTTCGGAAGGAAAATTACTTAAGCAATTTCTCTTCCGAAAAGTATTTGGTTTCGGAAGAAATTTCTTTCTGAAAAAATATGTTCTTTAAATAGACATAAGTACTTAGAAGCATATTTTGGCTTCAGAAGAAATATGGCATTTCTTCGAAAGGTAAGTTTCCTATAAGTAGTTATGTGTTTTGAAGACTTAAAATTCTTCCGAAGGCAATGTGAATATGTTCCAAAATAAATTACACTTGGTACTTCTTCAAAATGTTAAGGAAATCTATTGAAACAGATTTCTCCCAAGATAAACTAAGCTTATGTTGGTGATAAATTATACAACTTAGGACACATACTTTCTTTTAGAAATAATATAGATTCAGTTTTTAGAAAATATATTCAAGGTTAATCATCCTAATAGCTGATATAAGATATTTAAATCTCTTTTCATCAAACGTTTTTATGAACAGATCAGCATATTGTTCATTTGTGTCAACCTTGATTTGTTTCATCAATCCTTTTTCATGATTATATCTAATTAGATGATACCTGATATTGATGTGTTTTGTCCTTAAGCGCTACATAGGATTCTCTGTGATAGAGATAGCACTATTGTTGTCTATGTGGATTGGAGTCTCTTTGAAGTTGTATCCATAGTCCAGCATCTGATTCTAAATCCAAAGTACTTGAGTAAAGCAGCTTATAGTAGCAATGTATTCAGCTTCAGTAGTTGATGCAGACACACAGTATTATGTCTTTAATTTCCATGAGACTATCGTTCCACCAAGGAATTGACATCCCCCAGATACGGACTTTGCAGGGATGTTGCAACCACCATAGTCACTATCTGTGTAAGCATATAGATTGAAGTCAGAATTCTTTGGATACCAAAGGCCTAGATGAGGAGCACCTTTGAGATATCTAAGAATTCTTTTGACAGTAACTAGGTTTGACATCTTGCACATATACATGTAACAAACATAATATCTGGCCTTCTTGCTGTAAGATACATAAGAGACCCAATCATTGACCTTTAAAGATGTTCATCTACACACTCCCCCTCAAGATCAAGTCTAAGGGAGTGGTTTCTAGCTATGGGTGTCTTTGCAATTTTACATTTAGTCTTGTTGAATCTTATAAGTATGTCTTATACATACTTTGACTGACTTATGAAGATGCCATTGTCAACTTGCTTTACTTGAATTCCTAGAAAGAAATTGAGTTCCCCTATGGCACTCATTTCAAATCTATTCTTCATCAGCTTCTCAAAGTCAGTGTAGAATTTTGGATTAGTTGACCCAAAGATAATGTCATCTACATATACTTGAACCAACATCAAGTCAATCCCTGTTCCTTTAATGAAGATATTCCATCTATAGTACCCCTCTTGTATACATGTTGATAGAGATACTGTAAGGGTATTAGTAAGGCAGATGCAACCCAAACACTTAAAGTCTTTCCTGTATGCATGCACATGTACACTGAAGTGGAATGCTTCGGAAGATTCACACTGACTTGGAAATTATTCTAAGTGTGAAATCTTTTGAAGCCAAGACCAATATCTTCCAAAGCCAAAAGATGAAGTCTTCCGAAGCTTCAAGGACATTATGTTTGCAAGCTTGATAAAGCTCTTTATGGGTGCACCAAGCTCCAAGGAAGTGATATGAGACGCTATCTCAGTATCTGTAGGACCGGGTGAAAGGGTTAAGCACTTGTACAACACAATAACACAAAGAGGAGAGTGTATTCAGCACTTAACAATTCAAATAGGGAAACTGATCAGTAATGAGTTTAGAGAACTTGAAAACACAAGATGTAAAAATGAGACCAAAAACTAGAGCAATACACAAGCAGTTGGTTTGCAAGGTTAAAGTATATTGATCTTCTAGTTCCTTACAAAGTGATTTACAAAGTTCAACTCAAAACCTTACCTAGTTACAAGGAACAGAAAATACTTATACTAAAGCCTACAGTCGTCCATACTTTGAAAGCCAGCTGGATACATGAACTAGACAACAAAATCCATGCAGAGTCAAAAGGCAGATTGCCTTTTGACTAGTGACTATGACATGCCATAGCTCACTTCCTAATATATTACAAAAAGGATAAAGTACATGAAGTGGAAAGTTACAGACTCAAGACCTCAATGTACAGTTTACCAAAAGAATGGACCTTTTCACCAACTCATGAAAAGGTTGGTGACTTATCAGAGTGGCAGCGGAAAGTGGTTCAGCTTTAGGTAAAAAGTACATCAGATAAAGCATGTAAATATAAAAGTCTTCGGAAGAAATCTGTCTTCAATGGTTGGCTTTGGAAGACTTGTGATCTTGGTCTGCAAAGCTAGGTGGTTTTTTGACATACACCTCTTCATCAATCACCCCATATAAAAATGCACACTTGGCATCAAGTTTGTAGACCTTGAAGTCCTTAGATGCAGCAAACGCCATGACATCCCTTCAGACTGTTCTTCCAAACTTTGTATACAGAGGTTTCAAGAAATGCAAAACAGCTAAGCAGTTGTGGGATGCATTGAAACTAATGTATGAGGGTTCTACTGAAGCCAAGGAAAAAAAGAAGGATCTTCTGAAGCAGCAGTTTGAAAATTTCACCTTCAAAGCAGGTGAGACCATGACTTAACAATACTTCAGGTATGTTGAGATTGTGGATACCCTAGTGGATGTTAGAGTAACTCTTGAAAACAGAGACATTGTAAGGAAGTTCATGTCCTCTCTTCCTAGGCAATGGACACATTACTGTGTTGTAATCAAGAGAACTGAAAACCTTAAGACTCTCACTCTGACAGAGTTGTATGGCATTCTCAATGGCTACTCAATGGAGATGAACATGCAAGGTTTATCTTGTAACTCCAGCAATCAAATGGGTTCAGCCATTCATGTGACTGAAAGGGATAGCATAGATCCCCAGCATCATCTCATATGCTATCCTGACATCTCACAAAAGGGTCCTTTCAGCACCTTCCAGGAGACACCAAGGGAGAACTATAGTCAAGGAAGCTCATTCCAAGAGACAAGTTCTTCTTAAGCCTTTGTGTCCTCTGATGAAAGTTGTGGCAGCTTCCTATTCACCCTTAAAGATCTGGACTGTATCCATCCAGACGATCTGGAGTATATGGAGATAGTGCAGCAAATGGCTCTTCTCGCTCACAGAGCCAAGAGATTCTACAAGAGGACAGGAAGGAAGTTTCCCCGCAATACAACGAGTGGAAAGTTTGGACTGGAAAAAAGCAAAGTTAAGTGTTACAACTGTAACTTGATGGGTCACTTTGCTAGGGAGTGCAAAGCACTAAGAACAAATGGTGGACAAGCACAATCCAGACCAAACTACACCGATAAAGCTACCCGGAATGAGAAGTCAAAGCAGCAAGCTGCAGTTGCTGTGAAGAAGAAGGCTTTGACTGGAGCTTTTAGGTGGAAGATGCATCCCTAAATCAAGCATTAATGGCTGACCATGATGAAGCCAAGGTATTGGAACATCTTTGCACTCCTGAATGTATTGCTAAAGTCAACAGATACAGGTCCTATAACCTAGAGATGAGATCTGATCTTGAGTCCATGAACATACTAAAATCTGATTTTAGAAAAACTGAAAATGATTACAAGTTAAAGATAGAGGACTTAGAGAAAACCATTTCAGTTTTAAAACATAAGCGTGCAAATTACAGGACTCAGATCAAAGATCTCATAACTAAGTTAACTGAATGCTAGGCTGAGCTTGTGATTAGCAAAGCCAGGGCAAAAAAATGTATTCTTGAAGAAGAGACCTTCAAGAACATCATATCCTCATCCTTGCATGCAAAAGTTTGTTATCAAAATAGGCAGGGACTGGGATCTAGTGAGATAGCTCCTCCACACACAATCTTTTCTATAAGATCACCTAGGTGTGGAACTTGTGAAGAAGAGCTTCCTTACATAGACCCTTTGAGTGAAGAGGATGAAGAAGTGATAGTGAAGAATTCCTCTAAGAAGAGTGAAGAGGAGGATTCTAAGAAGGGTCAATATCCTTCTGAGGAGAGCAGAAAGCCTGAGATGACCAAGTCTATGAGGAAGAACTTGATCAGAAAAAGCAAAAGAAAGGCCATGAGGGCTCAAGAGGTCAAGGCCACTTTCAACTCTAAGCAGAAACAAGTCTTTATTTCTGCAGGATTTGATATGGTCAAGACTGAAAACTTAAACCTCAACTCTTCTACGAAGAGTTCTGGTTCATGTTCAAATCATCCCAGCATCAAGAAGAAGGCTGATTCGTTGTGTACCACTGCTACACAGCCTGAACCATCCAACTCCAAGAACAGTCCTTAGTCCAAAGGGAATGTCTCATCATCTGCAAAGATGAAGGTGGAGAAGGGAAATGATCAAAGTTAGCCTTGTTCTCAGAAGAAAACTCTTGGAGGGAAGAATATAAGTTGTGTTATGTGTGAGAGTACTTCTCATCTTGCTATGGATTGTCCATAGAGTTCAAAAAGTACTCTTCATATGACCAAGAAGGAGACTCCCAGGAGATCTAAGAAGAACTCAGCTTCAGAAGGAAAATCTGTCTCCTTCGGAATCTCCAAAGGAAAGAAGAAGGTAAGTGGAAAATTGCCTTCTGAAGAAAATTTGGTCTCGGAAGAAAGGAATACTTCCGAAGCACTAAATTCTGTTGCAGTGCTAGCAGAATCTTCCGAAGGTTCAGTCACCAAAACTTCCGAAGTCTTAAAAGCTTCCAAAGTGATTAAGGTCAGGTCCAAACTTCCAAAGGTGGTGTGGAAGTCAAGGAAAGACCAAATGACTGAAAGTTTTCCATCAACAATAGGAATAGATTCCCCGAGCACAACCATAGGATCTATTACTATTTCATTACCTTCTACCTCCTTTGATGAGCCCAAGTCTAATAAGGCTTGGGTTTCCAAATGTAACTAATCATTTTCTGTGTGCAGGAACGGCTCAAGACAAACAAAAATGTCTGGATCACTGATAGTAGTTGCTCCAGGCACATGACAGGCAATAGGTAACTACTCCAGAACTTTGAAAGGATTGATAGAGGAACAGTTGCTTTTGGAGGAGATAAAGGAGGTTACATATCTGGAAGGGGCAAGGTCACAAATCGTAAGCTCAACATTAAGAAGGTAAACATTGTCAAGGAGCTTGGGTATAATCTTCAGAGTGTATCCCAATTTTGTAATCAGGGTCATAACATGCTCTTTACTGAGCATGAGTGCATTGTTCTCAAGCCTTGGGTGATTATTCCTCATGAGCACATTCTACTTAGAGCCCCCAGGAAAGGGAACATGTATAAGATGGATTTGCAGGAAACATCTCCCTCATGAGAAGTTTCATATTTTTTATCTAAAGCCAATAGTGATAAGTCTTTTCTTTGGCATAAAAGAATGTGCCATGTAAACATTAAGAATACGAATAAGCTAATTAAGAATGATTTGGTAACTGGAATGCCAAGGAAAGAGTTTACAAGTGATGACCATTGTGTTGCATGCCTGAAAGGGAAGCAAGACAAGGTTTCTCACAAGCCAAAGGAAAGAAACTCCATCACTACACCCCTACACTTGTTACATATGTATTTCATTGGCCCCACCAATGTAATGAGTCTAGGAAGGACCTCTTACTGCCTGGTGATCACAGATGACTTTACAGGATTCACATGGTTCTTCTTTCTTAGAACTAAGGATGAGACCCCTAAGACTCTGAAGAATTTCATCTTAAGAATTGAGAATCAATATGATCACAAGATCAAAACCATAAGATGTGATCAAGGAACTGAATTTAAGAATCAAAATTTTGATACATTTTGTGATGAAAAGGGTATTACAAGACAATACAGTGCTCCCTGGACTCCTCAGCAAAATGGTGTTGCTAAGAGGAGAAACAGGACACTGATTGAAGCTACTAAAACCATGTTGTCTAACTCAAAATTGCCCATCACCTTCTGGGCAGATGCAGTCAACACTGTCTGCTATGTGCAGAACAAAGTTTTAGTGGTTAAGACCCATGGTAAGACTCCTTATGAACTTTGGCACAAGAGAAAACCTATCATTGGTTTTCTCAGTTCATTTGGATGTCCATGCAGCATCTTGAATACCAAATATCAAATTGCCAAGTTTGCTGAGAAATCAAATGATGGATACTTCATTGGATACTCTTCCCAAGCTAAGGCTTATAGAGTATATTATCTCAGAACTAGAGTAGTTGAGGAGTCAGCCAATGTGACTTTCAATGAGCACACTCCTAGTGTGAAAGGATCTTGTCTGGATTAGCTTTTTGATCTTGACTTAGTTACAAATTGTTTTAACAAATCTTATGAGAATGTTTCAGGGTCTATGGACATTCTACCTCCAGGTGATCCCGATCCAAGATTTGAGCTAAGAAGACCTGCAAGTTATACATCTTCAGCTCCAGTTGTAACTACTTCAGCAAATGAGGTTTCTATTAGCAGAACAATGACAACTATAGCTGATCCATCTAAGATGCCTTCAAGTTCCAGCTCAGAGGCACAACAGACAAACAAAGAAACATCAAATGCAGAAGAAGATAATGATGGTGGTGACAGTGATCAAGAATTTCTGGATGCTGATAACCATCGCATAGATGAGCATATCAATGATGTCACATACTCATTGGATCAAGTTTCTCGTGATAAGTGTGTTGAAGTGGTGGAGGAATCATCTATGCCAGATCTAAATTTCTCTAATTTAGATCTGTCTCAGTAACTTGCTGTGATCCCCCAGCTTAGGATCCACAAGTCTCATCCTACCACAAATATCATTGGAAATGTTGACACCGGGGTAAGGAGAAGAGGACTAACCCATGAAGCAAATGTTTGTCTACACTCTTGTTTCTTATCCCAGATAGAGCCCAACAAAGTTGATGAGGCTCTAAAGGATGGAAGTTGGATTGAAGCCATGCAGGAGGAGCTACTTCAATTCAAGAGACAGAAGGTTTGGAACCTATTTCCTCTTCCACATGGAAAGACTACTATAGGAACCAAATTGGGTTTTAGAAATAAGAAAGATGATAGAGGTATTGTCATCAAGAACAAAGCTAGACTAGTTGTTCAAGGATACACACAAGAGGATGGAATTGACTACACTGATGTCTTTGCTCCTGTAGCAAGACTAGAAGCTGTTAGGATATTCTTGGCCTTTGTTGCATCCAAGAACTTCAAGGTCTATCGTCTTGATGTCAAGTGTGCTTTTCTATATGGGGTGATTGATGAAGAGGTGTATGTCAAACAACCACCTGGTTTTGCAGATCCTGATCACCCTGATTATGTCAGCAAGCTTGATAAGGCTCTCTATGGACTACACCAAGCACCAAGAAAGTGGTATGAGACTCTATCTCGGTATCTCTACATGCATGGATACAGAAGAGGTACAATAGATGGAACTCTTTTCATCAAAGGATAGGGAAATGACTTACTGCTAGTTCAAGTGTATTTAGATGACATCATTTTCGGTTCAACTAATCCAAGGCTCTGCAAAGACTTTGAGAAATTGATGAAAGACAGATTTGAAATGAGTTCCATGGGGGAACTAAATTTTTTCTGGGCATTCAAGTGAAGCAAGTTGAAGATAGAATCTTCATAAGTCAGTCAAAGTATGTCCAGGACATACTCAAAAGGTTCAACATGACTGATTGTAAGATTGCTAAGACACTTATAGCAAGAGACCACTCGCTTGGACCTAATCTTAAGGGGGAGTGTGTGGATGAACACCTTTATAGGGCTATGAATGGGTCTCTTATGTATCTTACAGCTAGCAGGCCTGATATCATGTTTGCCACATACATTTGTGCTAGATATCAAACGAACCCCAGGATGTCTCATCTCATCACTGTCAAGAGAATTCTAAGATACCTCAAAGATGCTCCAACACTGGGCCTCTGGTATCCCAAAAATTCTGACTTCAGTCTGTATGCATATACAGATAGTGACTATGGTGGTTGCAATATGAATGCAAAGTCTACATCTGGGGGATGTCAGTTCCTTGGTGGAAGGGTTCTCTCATGGCAATGCGAGAAACAATCCTGTGTCTCTGCATCAACTGCTGAAGCTGAATACATTGCTGCTGCAAGCTGCTGTGCTCAAGTGCTTTGGATTCAGAATCAGATGCTTGACTATGGGTTCAACTTCAAGGAGACTCCCATTCACATAGACAACAACAGTGCTATCTCTATCACAGAGAATCCTGTGCAACACTCAAGGATAAAACACATAAACATCAGGTATCATTTAATTAGAGATAACTTTGAAAAGGGATTAATTAAACTAGTTTAGGTTAATACAAATGAACAATATGCTGATTTGTTCATAAAAGCTTTTGATGAACAGAGGTTTAAATATCTTATATCAGCTATTGGGATGATTAACCTTGAGTAGCTGTTTCTTAAAAACTAATTCATTTTATTTCTTAAAATCTGTATGTCCTAAGTTGTCTAGTCTATCACCATCATAAGCTCATGTTCTAGGGACAAAACTTGCTGAAGAATTTTTCATAGATTTTTTACAAATTTTCATCTTTCGAAAGATATGTTTTTATCTTTGGAAGAAAATATCCCTTCAAGACAAATAACTGTCTAAGTGAAATTTACCTTTGGAAGAAATTTTTGAAATATCTTCCGAAGCATAAAAACTCACTTAGGCACTTGTATTTTTTTTAAGGATCATTTCTCTTCCGAAAGATATTAACTCTCAGAAGCTTTGTTTTTATGGAACAAAGCATCCCAGTTTAACAATTATCTTTTGAAGCAAATTTGTCAAAACTCTTTAAGAAATTCTTTTGAAGCCATTTTGGCTTCGGAAGCTTTTTCCTTAAAACTTCGAAGACATTTTACCTTCGGAAGATTTTCAAATTCTAAGAAAACAACTTTTGAGCAAAAAGCAAACTACTTTTTCAGAGGTGGGACCGCCTTCCGGATTTCAAAGTTTATCCTCTTTTATTAACTTTGTCTCAAGTCCTTTTCACATATAAACTCTTTCGGTTCCCCCTCTTTTTATCATCTTCATCTTCTCTCTAACCCTAAATTCTAAGATTTCTTTCTGAAACCGCCTTCGTTCATCCTTCCTTCACATCAAAGCTTACTTAAAATGGCCAACCTGAACAGACGAAATGACCCAGATTTTTCTATGTAGTTACATAGGCAACATAATCAGGTTGCTCTGTTAAACTCTGAGAAAAATCCCCATTTCTCATAGGTATGCCAATTATTGGCCCTGTCTAACTACTTCACCTGCCTTACCATTGATCCTCCTCTCTATGAGGATCATTTACTTCAATTATGGAAGACCTGCCTAGAGGTAATTTTGGATGGGGAGAAGGCACTGTCTGCCACAGTGCAGGGAAGAACAGTCTTCATCACTCGGACCATTATCAACACTCATCTTTAGCTAGATGATGAAGAGGGTGAGGTGTTCTTCCCAAAAAAAGCTGTCAACCATTCCTTTGAGCAGATGGGTTATGAGGGAGATTTCTCTGTAAAGACCTTCAGGAAAGGGAAGGTCTCATCTAAGTGGAAGTATTTACTTCATGTGGTTATCCACAGCTTGTCTAACAAACATAGAGGATGGGACCAGATTCCTAAAGATCTCTCATTCATAGTACATGGAATGGTTCAGGGGGTCAAGTTCAGGTATTCCCAATTTGTCTATACAAATTAAATAGCAAACTTAGACTCCTTAGAATATTATATGTTTTCTAGATATGTTCAATACATTCTTAACTATGAACTGGGCTCACAGTTGAGGGAAACAGGTAACATTCTCAAATTGGGACCAATGAAGGCCGACATATTTAAAATCTTGAAGAAGCCAACTGTTGTCTTCTCATGGGTAGAAACAACCCTTGTCCCAAAAATGTTAGAGCTCATTGCTCAAGGTGACAACCTAGCAACAGAAGCTAGTGTTGAACCCACACCTTCCACATCCCAACCATCAAAACAGCCACAAATCACCCTCACCTACCAAAGAAAACATAAACGAACCACTGCACAAGCTATTGAGTCTGTGCAGGGCCCCATATACTCACCTACATAGGAGGAAGTGGACACTGGAGCTCCCACTTCCACTGAGGAGCAAACCACTCCCATCACTTCTAAAATCAGTGCTGAGGTTCCTCATGCTTAACCTGATGAGCTCACAAGCCCAACTGTCTTAAGCTTTCACACTGAGTCTCAACACTCAAGTGAACAACCTTCAGGTGACAGTTACCATCCCTAGCCTTTAGATTTAAACCAACCAATACCCAACCTTGACTTCTATACTGATGAGGACTTAGATACAAGTGAGTATCATGAGTCTTCCTACTACACCTCTCCTCAAAAGGAGATGAGTGCTCCTGAGTCATCTAAGTGTAGCCCACATCAGTCACCTATCACTAAGGTGGATACTTTTGAACATGTTCAAGATAACCATATGGAAGAGGCTCTCACTTCAGCAAGTGATTACATCATTTAGACCTTAACCATGGCAATTCAGCCCATTGACACTTCAACTGAAGTTGTCACTGAGCAGAGGAAATCTAGGAGCCAAGAACACCATGCTGGTGATAAGGAAGAGGACCTTGGTCCCATTCTCTTATCCCTCAGTGATTCTTCTAATGAAGATGAGGGGAACTTGAGACTAAAGGTGCAGAAACTGTCCAAAACATGTACCTATTTGATGATCTAGGTAGGTTGGACTCACCTAGATTAGATTAGTTTATTTTGTCTTATATGTAATAGGTCTAATGTTAGATGATTTACATATATGTAAGTATTAATTAGTTAGAATTGATCTTTATTTTGCAAACTGACCCAACGAAACTACGAGCGAATCTACAGATTCACTCGTAGTCAGCTGATAAAGGTCACCCGGCGAATCTGTTGTTCGCCGCCGGGTGAACTTACATTTCTGGTCAGGGTAGTTTCGCTCCAGCAAAACTACCAGCGAATTTAGCACTGCTTATATATTTGCAATTCTTGTAACTTTGGGGACAAGTTTTTGCAGAACCTTAATCGAAATACACTTTGGCATTACCGTTTTCATATCATTTCTGGGCTGGAATTGCATTGGTTTCGTATCATTGAGCGTTTGTTTGTTAGTATTGTTTGAGTTTGGATCTTATTGCTTCATTTTGAAACTCATTTATATATTTGCTCTGTTGATTCAATTTCTGTGGGATATCACTGTGATTATCAATCATTAGCACTGAAATCGTTCACCATATGGACCAACAATATGGTATCAGAGCCTTTATGCTCTTGATTTGTTGAGTTTTTAGGGTTTTTGAGAGGGTTTGAAGGAAAAGTACTCTTCCATTCATTATTGATCATCAAAGTGTGTTTTGCTTTCAAAAATCCTTAGAAATACATTTGTTCTAGTTGTAGGGAGATATCCCAATCATCCAATCACTAATTCATAGAGATTTGGGTGAGTTCAGACTATTTTTCTTACCGATCAAGAGCTTTTGTTCATCGGGCGAATCTATCGATTATCCAACGAATCTATCAAATTCCTAGTGAATCTATCACCTTAAGGGTTTGTCAGATTTTTCCCTGTGGTTCTAGCGAATCTAGACTTACTGAATGAAAGTTCACCTTACTTGCCTTATTACTCAAGCAAAGATGCTATCAAATTTACCACTAGAACGAAAATTCTACTAGTTTTGCGGACTTGTTGAGCGAACTAGAGCATCAATAGCACTGATTCGAGCGTATCTATTGCTAGTTTGTCAAGCGAAACTACAAGCGAATTTGCGGGCGAACCTACCAGGAATTTATAATAAGTCAGCGAATTTAGTGATTTGAGCAAATTTATCAACCACTTGATAAGGATGACTTCACCAAATATTACCATGACTGATTTGGAGAATATTCAACCTAACAGGCCACCGAGACTTGTAAATGGTGAGAATTTTAAGGACTAGAAAAGATGTTTGAGGGCTTTCTTCTTGTACACCGATCACAGTCAGTGGGAATCAATCGTAAATGGTCCTCATAAACCGACAACCACTGTTGGTGCTATCACTTCACAAAACAATGACCCAAGTACTTATACGGAGACTGACATTAAGTTACTTGACCGGGACAAGAAAGCTCTTGGAGCTTTGAATCATTGTTTGAATTAGGACATTTACAATAGATTTGCCGAACACACAATTGCTAAGGATTTGTATGATGCATTGTGTGAGTTTTATGATGGTAATGAAGATCTGAAGAAGGACAAGAAAGCTCAAGCCGAGAAGGAGTTCAATTCATTTGTGGGATACAAGCATGAGAACCTCACTGATATAATGAATCGTTTCTTATCAGTTTCAAGCACTCTTAAGAAGTACGATGAGCAATTAGGAAACAATGAGCAAGTTACTAAGCTACTAGATTCACTTCCTCCAGAGTGGAGTATCCAAATCAAGTTGCTCAAGCAAGAAAGGAACTTTGCTGATTACAAGCTCATAGATATAATCAAAAAACTTAAGTCATTTGATCTTGATCTCAAGAGAAGAGAATATAACCAGGGAATGATGTCGGGGATAATTCAACCTCAGAATGCTGCATTGATTTCATCCGCAGCAAACTCTTAGTATTATGGTGCAGCCTGTGGAGGTCATGGAGGATCAGCTGGTCATGTTAGTTCGGATAAGTCAGCTGGTGGTACATCACACGTGGGTTCGAGCTCAAAGGCATTACTCAATACTCAGATTTCATCTGACACTATGGCATTATTCGGGTTGTTTGTTCAAAGCTATGAAGCTCTGGTTGTAGGTGAATTGAAAGGTAAAGGTATGACTGTTAAAGACATGTATCAGGTGGATCCTGATGATCTTCAGGAGACTAACATTCAGTGGCAAATGGAAATGATAACTCTTCGTGCTAGAAGGTTTATGGAGAGAACCGGCAGAAGAAATTTTAGGAATCAGGGTCAGAACAACAAGCTTGGGTATGATAAGTCTAAGCTCAGATGTTTCAACTACAAACAGCTAGGTCATTTCAAGAGAGAATGTCCTTCTCCAGTTGTCTCAGAACCAGTCAATTCTGGCAACTCTAAGGTCATTCCAATCACGGAAAAGGTGGAAAAGGTCAAGCCAAAGAAAGAAACTGCTCTACTCAGAAACTTTGACTGGAGTGCTAAAATTGAAGAATCAAAGGAAGAAATTAACCATGCTTTAATTGCAAAGGTAGTGGATGTGCCTGATACTGATAATGACTACATTGATCATTTTGATCCTTTCAGAGAATTCAGGGATGAAGCTTGTGATGATATTAATAATGGTGATTCAAGTGGAGAAGCTCGTATTGGTATGGTTCAAGAGAATGATGATGATGTTGCTGATGACAAAGCTGGTAAAGACAAAAAGGTAAAGGAAAGTGAAGCTGAAGTTCAAGAGGGAGATAATTTGGTTCAGGATGAAGTCGTTCATGAAGGTCTGGTTTGTAAAACTATGGATGTCAAGGATAAAGTTAGGGAAGTGCCAGGGAAAGTTGATGAGGAACAGGTTGCTGCTGTGGAAACTGGGAGAGCTACTGATGACTCAAAGACTGCAGATGCTGAAGCTAATAAAGAATGGAAGTCAGAACCAAACATGGAAGAAATGATTCAAGAAGCCAAGCAAGCAGCTATGGAGGAATACAAAAGAACCGTTCCTGCATGCCAATGTGATCGTGCTCTCGCGGCAGAAAAACTGGAATCATCCAGAGCCGCTGTAAATAGTTTTTTGGCATGTAGATAGTGGATGTTCCAGACATATGACTGGATTGAAGGATCTGTTGACAAATTACAGAATCATTGATGGAGGATATGTGGCTTTTGCTGGAGACAAGAAGGGTGGAAAGATGATTGGCCAAGGAGATGTCTCAAATGGTTCACTGACCTTAGAGAAAGTTAACTATGTTCCTGAGTTGGCGTTCAATCTTCTTAGTGTATCACAAATATGTGATAAGGATATTCCAGTGATATTTCTTGAAAATGAATGCCTATTCATGAAGCCACAGTTTTCTATCCCTGAGGAGTTGGTGATTATGCGAGCTCCAAGGCGAAATGATACATATTTGCTTAATATGGGATCAAATGAATCAACTTCTACCTTGACTTGTTTTCTGTCTAAAGCTTCGTCTCAAGAATCTTTTCAGTGGCATAGTCGTTTAGGACATATTAAATTTAAAATCTTAAATAAGTTGGTTAAGAACAATTTAATAAGGGGACTACCACTGAAAGATTATTCAGTGGTAGAAAAGTGCATGGCTTGTGCTAAAGGAAAACAACACAAAAAGCCACACAAAATTAAAATTCAAAACTCAATTTCTCATCCCCTTGAATTGTTACATACTGACTTATTTGGCCCAATAGGTGTAAAGTCAACAGCTAAGAAATCTTATTGTTTGGTTGTCACAGATGACTATTCAAGATACTCATGGGTGAGATTTCTTGCACATAAAAATGAAACATCTGAAGAGTTAATGAAGTTAATTCCATTGATTGAAGTTCTGGGAAGAGAAAGGTTCAAGCCATCAGAAGTGATAATGGAACTGAGTTCCGAAACCATATCTTCAATTCTTTCTATGAGCAAAGAGGTATTCTCAGACAGTTCAGCGCTGCAAGGACACCACAACAAAATGGTGTTGCCGAAAGGAAAAACTGAACTCTCATGGAAGCAGGCAGGACTATGCTGATTGAGTCAAAGCTTCCAATTATCTTCTGGGCAGAAGCAGTAAATTGTGCAGCTTACGTTCTAAATCGAGTACTAATCGTTAAAGACAAGATGAAGACATCATATCAGCTGTTTCGCGGTATTAAACCCATGATTGATTTTCTGCGTCCATTTGGATGCTCTTGTACTCTGCTGAATACCCAAGATCAGAAGACGAAGTTTGGAGCAGTTTCTGATGAATGCTTCTTTGTGGGTACTCAGAGACACAAAAAGCGTATCGTGCGTACAACAAACGGATGCGGATTATGCAAGAGTCATATTATGTTGATTGGCAGGCATCTAACTCCACAAGCATTGGAAGCGAACCAGCATGGTTTTTCGATTCTACCACTATCTTCAAATCATTCAATCTCCCAAATCCTGATGATGATGACATTACTCCTCACACATCTGTTAATCCCATTACACCACAACCACAGCCAGCCGTCACTTCATTACCTCACGTATCATTTGATATTCCATCCTCTCCACCACTATCGCCTAATCCCGTATCTACACCCAACCCAATCTCTCCATCAGATGTTCCATCCTCATCAAATTCCAATCCAATTCCCATTACCAACCAAATTCCACTTTCTGATTCCATCTCCCAGACAAGCTCATCCATT
The DNA here is from genome assembly GCA_024085815.1 of Flaveria linearis. NCBI lineage: Eukaryota > Viridiplantae > Streptophyta > Magnoliopsida > Asterales > Asteraceae > Flaveria > Flaveria linearis. The sequence continues at coordinate 31,284,160 of CM044004.1, read as the reverse complement.
CCATCTCAACCATCCAATCCCACATCTACACCCCAATCCAATCCATCAACACTTAACACAAACTTTAAGACCTTGAAAGACCATCCACATAATTACATCACTGGATCAATTACTGATGGCGTGAGGACTCGAAGTCAGAGTGGGTTGATTAATGAGTGTCTCTATTCTGCTTTCTTATTTCAAATTGTTCCAAAGAATTATAAACAAGCACTTGAAGATCCAAGTTGGGTCGAGTCTATACAAATGGAGTTGCAACAATTTAGGAAGCTGAAGGTTTGGGAATTAGTTGACCTTCCTCTAAACAAATGCCCCATTGGTACCAAATAGGTGTTTAGAAACAAGCCAAACAATCGTGGTATAGTTATTAGAAACAAGGCTCGTTTAGTAGTACAAGGTTTTGCTCAGGAGGAAGGAATAGACTACACTAAAGTGTTCACTCCAGTTGCACGCATTAAAGCCATCAGAATCTTTCTGGAACACGTAGCTCACAAGAACTTCAAAGTTTTTCAGATGGATGTTAAGTGTGCCTTTCTATGTGGAGACATTGATGAGGAGAACTACGTATGTCAACCACCAGGTTTCGAGGATCCAGACCATCCAAACAAAGTGTACAAGTTTGACAAATCATTGTATTGGTTGCATCAAGCTCCCCGTATCTGGTATGAAACCCTGACACAGTATCTGCTCAGCAAAGGTTTCTCTCGCAGGACTATAGATATGACACTATTCAAGAAAGAGGTTGATGGTGAAATGCTGATCGTTCAGGTGTATGTTGATGATATTATCTTTGGATCATCAAATGAGAAGCTGTGTAGAGATTTTGAAGAAGTGATGAAGGATCGATTCGAAATGAGCATGATAGGGGAGATATGCTTCTTCTTAGGCTTGCAGGTGGAACAGAAATCTGAAGGCATTCTTATTCACCAAGAGAAGTACATCAAAGAAATCCTCACGAAGTTCCAAATGGACAACTCAGACACAGAACTGACCCCCTTCACTACTCTAACATGCTTGACGCCTGATGAAAATGGGAAGTCCGTGGATGCTCATCATTACCGATCGATGATCAGATCTCTCATGTACCTAACCGCTAGTCGTCCAGACATTACATTCTCCGTGTGCTACTGTTCTCGTTTCCAGGCTAACCCTCAAGAATCACATGAAAAAGCTGTGAAACGCATTTTTTGTTACCTTAAGGGTTCCTCATGCTTGGGGCTTTGGTACCCAAAAGGTGGGAACTTTGATTTACATGCTTATTCTGATAGTGATCATGGTGGTTGCAGGATAAACAGAAAATCAGTCACTGGTGGATGTCAATATCTGGGTGATTGTCTTGTTTCATGGCAAAGCAAGAAGCAAACAACAGTCTTCTTATCCACAGGGGAAGCTGGATACATCGCTGCATCAAGCTGCTGCTGCCAAGTGCTCTGGATCCAACATTAGATGATGGATTATGGCATCAACTTCCTTCATACACCATTGTTCTGTGATAATGAAGCTGCAGTTGGAATTGCCAAGAATCCTGTTAATTATACTCGAACCAAGCACATCGAAACAAGAATTCATGCCATCTGTGATGCTCAGGAAAAGGGATTCATTGATATCATTCCCATTGAAACAAGAAAACAAAAGGCTGATCTTTTCACAAAAACTTTTGATAAACCACGTTTTTATGAACTGATCTCCATATTGGGATTGATATCTTTCTGACGATCCTTTCCTGAAAATAGAATCCGTTTAATCTATAGATATGTAAATATTTTTTTTGTGTTTTATTATCTGCCTTGACAATTCATGTGTCACATATCTCTTTACTCATTTTCTTTTCTTTTACTTTATTTGTTAAGAAATCCTTAAAAACAGAAATTTTCTAATAAAATAGCTATCAAATAAAAATTTTAGGGGAGATTGACTATAATATTAATTTTATAAATTTTTATTCTCTCAGGAATTCAAGAAAATGAATTAAGAAAGAGGGGAACAACTTGTGCTGGGATATGCATGGTAGACTCAGCCCGAAAACAAAGTAAACAAGTGATCATGCAGCCAAATTAAAGATCATAACCCAGTAATAAGGATCATCCTCATGATAATTTGGTCTGCACAAAGATACAAGTCTTGTCTAAAACTTGGTTGAGAGTTGCTGATTGCTGTCTTGCATCTGTACTGAGTTTATCTTTTTGGGATTAGGTTATCGATGTGAAGCTTATGGTGTTTCCCACTGCGATGGCGACTCGATGATAATGCCCTCTAAGTCAAACAATAAATAATCTCTATAGCTCATTATTGTATATACATGCATAAATTAGATAGGAAAGATGTGTGTTTATCTCCTCTACTATGCGAAAGCATTGACCTGGAGTGATGATCTTCTCTGCTATGCGGTGGCATTGACCTGAAGCTCTCATCAACACGCCTAGATGATCTTCTCTGCTATGCTAAAGCATTGACCTGAAGCTATTATCAATTAGTTGTAGATCTAGTCTGCGTCTCATGTGTATACATTGCATATATGTGTGTTTGCATCTGTACATTATAGTGTCTCATATGTATATTATGTTAGTCATTGTGGTTGCATTTAAGTAAATTTAGTATAATGATCAGGTAAAATCAATGATTATGCTCAATAAACCATGATGGCGAGACTAGTTCTTTATCAAATATCAGTGGGGACCAAGTTGCTGAGTTTCTAAGAAAATTCAGAACATGATAAACAGTTGCAGATCACAAGTTGAAAAGAACAGGGCATGGGTTTAGGCGGACAAACATATCAGCAATCTCACTAAGTCGTGACCCTCTGAAAAACTTTGAGAAAAAGATGATATTATATCCTTTTACAACTTATTTTTTATTTTATTTTATTTTATTTTATTTTTATTTTTATTTTTTTATATTTATTCTTATTTAATTTTCATGAGTGTTGATATCGTGGGACGTCAAAGTATTCAAAAGGCAATTATTTTATTTTATTTTATTTTAATTTTAATATTAAAATTTGTCTTTGAGTCGGGCGAAATTAAGATTCGCCCTAGCGAACCTATAACTTCGCCGGTAAGCTCGACCAGTTGCGAGTCAAGCGAATATGTTGATGTTACCGGGCGAATCTATAGATTCACTTCAGCGAATCTATGTCCTATAAAGTGCACAGTGAACGGGTAGTTCTACACAGTAACTCTAGACTCAAAAACCCGTATTCGTAGTGCGAATCTCAGATTGCTTTTTCAGTGTTGATTTCAGTTGTATCGTGTGCTATAAAGTGTTTTGGTAGGTGTCGCGAACCACAATAAATGCTTTAATCGGTGTATTATTCCTCGCATTGTGAGATTTTGCAGTTTCGCTTGGGTTAGGGTTCAGGAACCCTCGTCCAGCGAATTTGCTGATCTTCAGGCGAAATTGAACGGAAGTTCACTTGAAACGAGCGAATTTATAGATTTGCCCAGTGACTTTGCTCGTTCACTTGAACTTAGCAAATTTATAGATTCACCCTAGCGAACATACTGATTTTCAGGCGAATTTGAACGAAAATTCACTTGAGTCGAGCGAATCTATAAAATCACCCCAGTAAATTTGCTGATATTCAGGTGAAATTCAACGAAAGTTCACTTGAACCGAGCGAATCTATAGATTCACCCCAGTGAAATTATTGATCTTCTAGCGAATCTATAGATTCACCCCAGCAAATTTATTTAAAAAAATTTCTTCTGTTTGTACATACTCTTATTTTGTTGTATACTTACCCTTTTCTAATTTCTTTTTTCAGTGATCATGGCTAATCTCAAGTTTGAAGAAAAGAACAACATTGTAGCACTTCTAGACGAGGATAGTCCTAAAGCTGCTTGGTTCAGAGACTGCATTAAATGGCTGAAACAGTCTCCAATTCACTATGCGATCACTCACTCACCGTCTATCTACATCTTACACATTCAAGACTTCTGCAGGTCAGCCAAGCTGGATGTCAAAGCCAATCCAAACTGCATTCGAGCAAGAGTAGGAGAGAATAATATTGTTATTACTGAAGAAATCGTAGCCAGAGTGCTAAGACTAGAAGGTGATTAGGGAGATGAAGTAGAGCTTTCAGACAATCAAGTCATGGAAGGTTTCAGAAGTATGGGGTACGAAGGACCATCCTTCGGTTCGAAGAAAGAGATAAAGAAGTCCATGTTATCTAAAGAATGGAGATACATAGCACACGTATTCATCATGTGCTTAGATGATAGGAAGGGAGGATCAGATTGTCTCAATTTGAGATAGGCCAAAGCAATGGTAATATTTTACAGAAGTCAGAAAGTAAATATTGCCCGACTGATTTTTGATTGCATGTCCGATAACATCATGGCTGTTAAGAAAGAGAAGTGGCTACTGTATCCCAGATTCGTCCAAATGTTAATTGATGATTTGATTCCTAATATCCCAAAGCATGGAGAAGTAAAGAAACTTGCCCTGATGAGCTCCAGGATTTTTGCAGACTGTGCTTCTGCAAGACATGACTTCAGTGGGAAGATCACCCATTTATGGGAAAACATGTACTCTGCAGAGAGGTGGGCATATATCAACAAATTGATAGAAATATAAGAGAAGAGAGCTGCGGAGAACAGGGAAAAACAGGAGGTAGCAGTTAAAAAGAGAAAAATGTATGCTAAAGAAAAAGAGTATAACTTTGAGGAGGAAATTGAGGAAGCCATGCAATAAGTGAGAGCTCAGAAGGAGTGGAGAACAAAGAAGAGAGCTGAAGAAAGTAGCCGTGTTGAAGCCTCAGAAAGGAGAACAAAACATAAGCATCAAGCATTCACAGAAAATCCATCAAGAAAAGATGCCAGATCTAAACTTGACCAAGATGTCATAAGAAACGTTAGTGTTTCAGTGGCCAATGACCTGAGCATGATGAAAACTAAACTGATAAACCAGGAGTTGAGGGAGAAAACAGAGGATGATATGATTGAAGGTTTAACGAAGATGGTGCTGGATCAACAAGAGCTGATTAAGACGTTGTTCAAGGAAGTAAATGCTCTGAAGGAAGCGGCTGGCCTGCCAGATGTAAGAACTGTAGAGGAACTCAATGACCTCACCGATACCTAGAAATATGCATTTCTGAAGGTGGGAAGATTTTCTGCAGCAGGAGAGGGCCCAAGCTCAGCAGCTGGTACTAGTGATGCTGCAGGTCCAAGTACAAGGAAGGAGAGAGATAAAGATCCTATTGATGCTGAAGGAAAACAGGGAGAGGATGAAGTGGAGGTTGTTGATGCAGCGTTTGTGGACTTGGGGCTTGACATAGAGAAGGATTTAACAGGTGAGGGGGTAGTGGGGGAAAAACAAAGAATGGAGAAAGAAAAAGAAAGTGAGATGAAGCTAGTGGATGAAGAGGAGGAGATTGAAGAACAGCTGGTTGATTACAGCTTGGAGCCTGAATTTTATGAAGTAGATGAGCGTCCAGTGACTTATATGGTTGAAACTGGGTCGTTAAAACTGGAATGGTGGAGTTAGATCAAAATGACTGGTTTATTAAAGAAAAGGAGTCTGAGGAGATAACTCCACTGTTCCAGAACATCAGAAACCCAACTAGAAAAGAGAGTGATAAAAATATCTTCAGCAAGAAATATAATTCAGAGCTTAAGTTGTTTATGATTAAAAGAAGGGGAGGAGGAATTTCTTATGTACATAAAAGGAAAGCTTTTAAAACCCTCCCAAGATGGGATTTCAGGAGATTGGCAGAGATCCCTTTGCTTGGAGCTGAATAGAGTGAAAGGGCCAAGTTGCTGGAGAAAGAAATTCAAAAGGGTTTGTCTGATAACTTTAAATGTTTTGGATTCATGAAGATGGAGAGAAAAATATCAAAGAAAGACATTGATTGGGTGACTGGGAAAGGGAAGATCGTGCTAAAACTGAAACCAGCAAAGACCGTTGATCATATTAGGATACCTGATCCTCTTCCCCCAAGACTGCAAGCATTTGAGAAATGGGTCTATGATAACAACACAGGGGAAGCAGTGATTAGAGTGACAGGTGCCCTAGAAATCAGATTGTTCCATCCAATGGAAGTATTTTCATTTTGTGATGATGACTTAGTGATTCTTTGCGAGAATCATATAAAAGTTGGAGCTGGAGCTGAAACTTTGGAAGAAGCTAGCCTCTTTATGAGGGTAGCTAACAAGGCAAGAGGATTTAGAGCTGAAGTTCGGGAGCTGTCTAGAAAGATCATTCAAGCGGATGAAACAAGGATGGATATGGATGATTTAAGCAAACAGTTGGATCAATCTACTACAAGAAGGTTTGAAAAGCCTGTGGTAGATGAGGCTAGTGGATCAGGGGCTTCTACTGAGGAGCAAACTGTCAAAGATCAGGAGGAGGTTATAGTTATAGATTCACCTGATGCAGAAGTCAATGAAGCAGCGTTTGTTGAGAACTTTATTGGTGATAGTGAATCAGAGTCAGGATCGGAAGATGTTACTAATCTATTGGCCGGGATTGAGTCAAGGGTAGGAGCATTCATTTAGAATTTCGAGGCTGAAGTTAATGTTGAAGCCGGAGCTGAATGGGAAGACTCCTCTAGGTGAGGTCCAACCTAGGGGAAGTATTGATGACTAGGTAGGTTGGACTCACCTAGATTAGATTAGTTTATTTTGTCTTATATGTAATAGGTCTAATGTTAGATGATTTACATATATGTAAGTATTAATTAGTTAGAATTTATCTTTGTTTCGTAAATTGACCCAAATTCGCTCGTAGTCAGCTCATAAAGGTCACCCGACGAATCTGTTGTTCGCCACCGGGTGAACTTACATTTCTGGTCAGGGTAGTTTCGCTCCAGTGAAACTACCAGCGAATTTAGCATTGTTTATATATTTGCAATTCTTGTAACTTTGGGGACAAGTTTTTGCAGAACCTTAATCGAAATACACTTTGGCATTACTATTTTCATAGCATTTCTGGGCTGGAATTGCATTGGTTTCGTATCATCGAGCCTTTGTTTGTTAGTATTGTTTTAGTTTGGATCTTATTGCTTCATTTTGAAACTCATTTATATATTTTGCTCTGTTGATTCAATTTCTGTGGGATATCACTGTGATTATCAATCACTAGCACTGAAATCGTTCACCATATGGACCAACACTATTTAGTCTCCAAGGTTAGTCATCTTGAATGCCAGGTGACTACCTTGCAACACAGGGTCAATGATCAGCAACTTGAGATATCTAATCTCAAGGAACAACTGGCTAGGAGACCCGTAAGAGAAACTCAACCAGGAACACAAGAACCTGTGGATGTAATGGACCTAATTCCTAGCTCCCCTGTGCGAGAGGGTGATGCTACCAAAAAGGGGGAGGAAGTCATTACAATCACAGAACCTGGGAGTTCCTCAGGGAGTATGGACATTGAGTACTCACCATCCTTACTTGCAGTTGTGCATACCAACTTTCTCAAATCCATATTGATATGGACAGCATAGACTCAGTCATAAGGAGTCTATTTGAGAAAGGCATCCCAAGAGCAGTATCATCTCTACCAACTCTAGCTCACATTTTTTGGTGGAGATATGATACTGCTAAAAGAACTCTTACTCTTCAAAGAGTTCAACAAAGGAACACTGCAGAGTTCAGCCTTAGAGGAAGACAAAGGCAATTAGGCTATACCATCGGTCAATTGGATGTTGAGGCAGACCCTGAGATTAGCTTCAAAGGGAAAACCTTGACTGAAGGCCTAATGGTGGAACCTGAGAGCCCTGTCTCACCACAAAATGCTGTAGATGTTCAAACCCTTGATGAGACACCTGCTGGTGAAGGTGCATCTCAAGCTCTCTCTGGCTAGAGCTTGGAAGCTACATCAAGCAATGAAGGCCAAAGCTCTCTCCACCTTGAGTCATAAAGGTCTGTGAGTGACAAAGGGAAAAGAAAGTTAACTCCTGAGGAGATTAAGGAGGAGGAGAGAGAGAGGAAAAGGAAGCTAAGGGGAGAAAGTTCCTCTGTTGGGTCTACAAGGCTTATGGAAAGTGCTATCTGGGCTGCCCCCAGACCAAATACTCAGGATGATTAGTTAAGGGCAGCCAGAATAAACTACTTGCAGACTAGGAACTATGATATTGATGATATCATCTCTCTCCCCTTAGATGAGTTGAATGAACTGGCTGACAAAGAACTATCAAAAGAGAGAAAGGAAGAAGAGGATGCATAGCTTCTTCTGAAAATCAAAGAAGAAAAAAAAGGAAGAGGCTCTATAAGCACATGCATACTCTCTCACCAGTTCAAGAAACTCAGGAACAAGAGGATATGGTACCACAAGAACCTCAGGTAGACAAAGAAAAAGATAGGATCAACATGATCAACTACCTGAGTGCCACAGGCCTCTATCAAGCTGAAACACTTCTTCCCTTACCCTTTGACTACATTGAGTTTGAGTACCTCAAACATATGTAGCCAAAGAAACAAGATCACCAAAAGGAAGTTAAGGGAAGAAGCTGTGAAATCAAGAGCCATCATCCATAAGAATCTGAAGAACTCTGCTAACAGATAGAAGATGATGAGCTTCTTATAGCTATATGGATTCTCCAGAAGGAGAGTTGGTCCCATGTCTCTATCCACCATGGATGAGCACATTAGGGTGATCAAGCAGAAGATCAAAAGAGGTGGACTTGTTGACTTACACTCCCCACCAAGTCAGGTCCCTCAGGAAGTAGAGGTTAAGGTTGAAACACCTAAGACAACACAACCTGAACCTCCTGCTGAATCTCAGCATACTTCCACTTCTGATCCACAACAGGGATCTATCCCCTCTTAATCTGAACCTGTGAGAGAGGAAGACCCAACTGAGAAAGACAAAGAAGATCAATCAGGTGCTGCAGGCCAGTCTTCTCAGTTAAAGAGTTCAAAGAGGAGGAAAAGGATGGTTTCCAAACCAAAGTCAAAGAAGAAGAAGAAGAAGGAAACATCCACCTCCAAACATCAGGATGAGTCAGAACATCCTGAGGATGTGCAACAAGAGGATGCTCAACCAACTCCCATTCAAGCAGCTCCTGTGGCATCAGGCAGACCTATTTTATCTTGGACATACACCACAAATAAAAAATGATGGCATGTCATAAGAGATCAAGGTATTGAACATACCTACACATGGCAGGATATGTTCAATCTACCTCTGCATGATCTCTTTGACATGAGAAGATACTATGAAGGTCTGAGTGATCCTGACCATCTCATGAAGAAAGGGATGGTCATCATCATAATGAGGACTGTTAATATCAAGTGTCTTAAGGTGTTTTGGTAGCATCAGCCTAGGGGAGTTTGTAAAGGTATTAGTAAGGCTGATCCAACCCAAACACTTAAAGTCTTTCCTGCATGCATGCACATGTACACTGAACTGGAATGCTTCGGAAGATTCACTGACTTGGAAATTATTCTAAGTGTGAAATCTTCCGAAGCCAAGACCAATATCTTCCGAAGCCAAAAGATGAAGTCTTTCGAAGCTTCAAGGACAAAGACATCCAAAGCCAACCATTGAAGACAAATTTCTTCTGAAGACTTTTATATTTACATGCTTTATCTGATGTAATTTTTACCTAAAGCTGAACCACTTTCCACTTCCAGTCTGATAAGTCACCAACTTTTTCTTGAGTTGGTGAAAAGGTCCATGCTTTTGGTAAACTGTACATTGAGGTCTTGAGTCTGTAACTTTCCACTTTATATACTTTATCCTTTTTGTAATATATTAGGATGTGAGCCATGGCATGTCATAGTCACTAGTCAAAAGGCAATCTACCTTTGGACTCTACATGGATTTTGTTGTCTAGTTCATGTATCCAGCTGTCCTTCAAAGTATGGCCGACTGTAGGCTTTAGTATAAGTATTTTCTGTTCCTTGTAACTAGGTAAGGTTTTGAGTTGAACTTTATAAATCACTTTGTAAGGAACTAGAAGATCAATTTACTTTAACCTTGAAAACCCACTTGTAAGGCCCCGTTCCCGGGCACCTCATAGTTGGTCACTCTTTGCATATCAAACACATAATTTACATTTACTAAGCAAAATAATGCAGCGGAATTGATAAAAGTACATTCTCATTTCATCATAAAAGCTTTTACAATGCATTACATCGTTGATTCGAATACAAAATACATATTTTTTTTTCATTACATAGCTTTACAATGATTGTTGCGGAAGCATATGAAACCAAGGATTTCTTAAGTAATCCTGTTTATTTGAATCCTCAACAATCAAAAAGGTCATAAACAGTGACCTCTAGTTCAAAAACATTAAAAACTATGTCTAAAGAAGATTCCTTAGGTAATCCCGTTTATCGGGATACTCAAGGAACACTTGCATGCAACATAAAATGTTGCAGCATTATCAAAAGGAGAATGCCATCCCAAAAGAGCTGAGTAGCCGCCTCGTGCCATCCTCAGCAACACTACCTATCAACTGGAAACACATAAATGTCAGCGTTGCTGAATGAGTTCTAGTTTTATAATAAAACATACTTTTCCTTCATTAAAACCGTTCTTACATACATGCGTTTACACAACATACGCACACATAGATAATATTATTATTATCTTCATCATTCGTTCATTAGCTTTCATTCGTGTGCCATTCATCGTTAACATACACGTTCGTTCATAAATTCTTTAGTTCGTTCGTACGTTTCTTACCTTCATTCATACATTCCATATGTTCATTCGTACGTTCGTTACATTCGTTCATACATTCCATACGTTCATTCATATATTCATTACATTTGGTGACATGTACCATACCCCGAACATCATGCAATACTGCTAGTGCTGGACCTATGGTAATCAACCACGAACATTGTGCACTAATGTTGATCCAGTCACCTAGGGTAGGTACATGCACCACTTATCTTTCCTCTTTCATTCTGGATCAATGCCATATGCTATACCCCGAACATTGTGCACTACTGTGGGTGCTGGACCTGTGATGACCAATCACGAAAGTTGTGCACTCATGCTGATCCAGTCACCTAGGGTAAGCGGCAAGGATCCCATACATATGGTCATGCATAAAGACTGACCCCAATGTGCATCCTTCGGGGTAGCTAACCCGCACACCATTGAGCTAACACCTGCCAGGGGTGTGCACCTCCATACATTTGCTTGCAAGCCTTTCTTACATTCATTCGTTCATTCATTAATGCATGCATTCATTCATCATGTTCCTCTTTCATTATCTTTCACTTTACATTCTTATTACTTTCGTTTCATTCATTAACATAGCACGTAAAGTCAAGAGAAGATAAACATACATCGACATAAGGAACATCGATATTTACAAATCATGAGTCATTACCACCATATAAGGCTACATCATACTTGTCATACATACATCTTGCATACACATCTCTCCTCATTTACATCAGCCCTATTTGGGCGATTGGACATACTTCAATCGCATGGCCCCCATGTGACTGAATCATGCGATAGGGCAACTATGCGAGTGGGCCTACAATCGTGCGAATGGACTTCCTATCGTACGAGTAAACACTATGCGAATGGACATCTGTGCGACTGAACTCTAAATCGTGCGACTGAACTACTATGCGACTGGACTTATGCGACTAATCTCCCAGTCGCATGACCTATCGTGCGACTGAATCCCTAGTCGTGCATCTGGGCCTCAGTCGTCCGAATGAACCTCAGTCGTCCCTCAGTCGTACGATTGACCCTCCAGTCACCTAGCCCTAACTGTGCAGCGACTGGAGTTCATCTCGAACTGCAGCCGCGACATACGGCTCTAAAACCCTTCTAAACTCATCTCAAACCCAAATTAACCCTCCCAAACCTTAGGGAATCATACTAGGACATCATCCAAACTCATACAGGTCCAAAATCATACTTTAAACATACTAAACATGATTACACCCAAATGGGTCAAACATACACTTTACAAAATCAGGTTTTATATGTGATCTAGCCCTAAAATCGTTTGAAAACATGTAAATGAGGGGTCCTAGAACTCACGTAAGGAAGAACAAGATGAATAGCTCCGTTCGGACTAGTTGCTCGACATGTTTCAAGCCCGGATCACACTTTTATCTCTTTTTTCTTCTTCTGTCACTCTTCTCTCTTTTCTGACTGAATTTGCGAGTATGGGAGAGGGTAAGAGCTGCCCTCTCCCTTAAATACCTTTCGTCCAGTCACCCGAGCTCCAGTCATGTAGGTACTTCAGTTGCCTGAGCTTCGTGCGATTGGACCTTCAGTCGTACGATTGTCATGCGTATGGAGCTCCAGTCGTGTGACTCCATGCGTATGAAGCTCCAGTCGTGTGACTCCATGCGTATGAAGCTCCAGTCGCATGACACTTCAAAGGAAGAAATTTCCAGGTGTTACACAACTGCTTGTGTATTGCTCTAGTTTTCTGTCTCATTTTTACGTCTTATGTTTCCAAGTTCTCTAAACTCGTTACTGATCAGTTTCCCCATTTGAATTGTTAAGTGTTGAATACACTCTCCTCTTTGTGTTGTTGTGTTGTACAAGTGCATAACCCCTTCACCCAGAGCTACAGATACTGAGATAGCATCTCATATCACTTCCTTGGAGCTTGGTGCAGCCCATAAAGATCTTTATCAAGCTTGCAAACATAATCAGGATGATCTGGGTCTGCAAAGCTAGGTGGTTGTTTGACATACACCTCTTCATCAATCACCCCATATAAAAATGCACACTTGGCATCAAGGTTGTAGACCTTGAAGTCCTCAGATGCAGCAAACGCCAGGAATATCCTAATAGCTTCAAGTCTTGCTACTGGAGCAAAGATATCAGTGTAATCAATTCCTTCTTCTTGTGTGTACCCTTGAACAACTAGTCTTGCCTTATTCTTGATGACAAGTCCTCTATCATCTTTCTTGTTTCTAAACACCGATTTAATTCCTATGATCGTCTTTCCTTGAGGAAGAGGACACTTGCTCCAAACCCTTTGTCTTTTAAATTGAAACAGTTCCTCTTGCATTACTTCAACCTGACTTTCATCTTTCAAAGCCTCATCAACTTTCTTTGGCTCTATCTAGGACTAGAAACAAAGAGTGTAAACAGACATTTTTGTCATGGGTTTGTCCTCTTGTTCTCACCCCCTTGTCAACATCTCTAATGATGTTCGTGGTGGGGTGTGACTTGTGGATCCTAAGTTGAGGGATCACAACAAGTGGTTTAGGTAGATCTAGATTTGAAAAGTTTAGATATGGCCATGAAGTGTCTTCCACCATATCAGCTCACTTATCAAGAGAGGCTTGATGTAATGAGTGTGTGACATCACTGATGTTGTCATCAATAGAGTGGTTATCAGCATCAACAAATTCTTGATCACTATCACCACCTCTATTCCCTTCTATATTTGAAGTTCCTACATTTGTGTTTTATGCCTCTGAGCTTGAATTTTCAGGCAATTCAGATGTATCAGCTTGATTTGTCATTGTTATGGTGATAGGAACTTCATTTGCAGGGTTAGTTACCACGGCAGCTGAAGATGTAATCTAACTTGGTCTTCTTAGCTCAAATATTGGGTCAGGATCTTCTGTTGATGTGTTACCTATTGATCCTAAAACATCTTCATAAGATTTGTTAAAGCAGTTGGTAACTAAATCAAGATCAAATAGCCAATCAGTACCAGAAACTTTCACACAGGGTGTGTGCTTATTGAGGATCACATTGGCTGATTCTTTAACTACTCTAGTTCTACGATTGTGTACTCTATAAGCCTTAGCTTGAGAAGAGTATCCAATAAAGTGTCCATCATCTGATTTCTCAGAAAACTTAGCTACTTGATCTTTGGTATTCAAGATGGTGCAGGGACATCCAAATGACAAGAGAAAACCAATGAAAGGTCTTCTTTTATGCCATAGTTCATAAGGAGTCTTACCATGAGTCTTAACTACTACAACTCTATTCTACACATAGCAGGTAGTGTTGACTGCCTCTGCCGAGAATGTAATGGGCAGTTTAGAGTCAAATAACATGGTTCTTGCAGCTTCAATAAGTGTCTTGTTTCTTCTTTCAGCAACACCGTTTTGTTTAGGAGTCCTAGGAGCACTATATTGTCTTGTAGTACCTTTTCATCACAAAATGTGTCAAGGATTTGGTTCTTGAATTCAGTTCCTTGATCACATCTTATGATCTCGACCTTGTGATCAATTTGATTCTCAACTTTCAGAATGAAATTCTTCAAGATCTCGGAAGTTTCATCTTTAGTTCTAATGAAGGAAACCCAAATGAATCTTATGAAATCATTTGTGATCACCAAACAGTGTCCTTCCTAAACTCATTACACTAGTGGGGCCAAAGAGATCCATGTGTAATAAGTGTAGGGAAGTAGTGATAGAGTTCTTTTCCTTTGGCTTGTGAGACACCAAGTGTTATTTCCGTTTCAGGCATGCAACATAATGATCATCACTTGTAAACTCTTTCTTTGGCATTCCAGTTACCAAGTCATTCTTAATTAGTGTTTTCATGTTCTAAAAGTTAACATGGCACATTCTTTTATGCCAAAGGAAAGATTCATCACTATTGTCCTTAGATAAAAAGCAAGAATCTTCTTCTGAGGGAGATGTTTTCTGCAAATCCATCTTCTACATATTCCCTTTTTGAGGTTCTCAAAGCAGAATATGCACTTAAGAAATGACCACCCTGAGCTTGAGAACAATGTACTCATGCTCAGTAAAGATGTTATGTCTCTGGTCATAATTGTGATATGCTCAGTGAATTGTACCCAATGTCCTTAAGAAAGTTTACCTTCTCAATGCTAAGCTTACCACTTGTGATCCTGCCTCTTCCTGTAATGTAACCTCCAACATCTCCTCCAAAAGCAATTGGCCCCCCATCAATTTTCTCAGAGTTCTGAAGCAAAGAGCCATTGCCTGTCATGTGCCTGCAACAACCACTTTCAATGATCCATACATTTCTTTTGGTCTTCAGCTGTTCCTACACAATAAAAGGATAATTAATTACATTTGAAAACCCAAGCCCCATTGGTCATGGGCTCATCAAAATGAAGTGAAGACAATGCAACAGTAATTGATCCTGTACTGAGACTATTGGGATAACTTGCTATTGCAAGTGAAGAATTTTCATTCATATGGGCTCATCAAAATAAAAGGATTAAATTTTTACAACTTTGGAAGTTTTAGAAACTGACCCTTCGGAAGATCTTGCTTTCACTGCAGCAAGCTTCAGTGCTTCGGAAGCATTCTTTTCTTCCGAAGGAAAATTTTCAATTGTCTTCATTTTAATTTTGGAGCTTCCGAAAGAAACACAGATTTCTTCCGAAGCTTTCTTCTTCTTGTTCCTCTCAAAAGTCTTCTTCTTTGTTATGTTAACAGTACTTTTGGGATTGTAGATGCAATCCTTAGCTAGATGAGAAGTACTGCCACACATAATGTAATCAATTTGATTTCTTCTAAGAGTCTTCTTGTGAATGGAAGACTGAGTTTGATCACTCTCTCTCTCCATCCCAATCTTTGCTGATGTTGTGGCAGGCCTCTTAAGGTGAAGCTTGCCTTTGGAGGTGGATGGTTCATGCTGTGTAGTAGTGTTACATAGTTGATCAGCCTTCATTCCTTCACAGGGATGAGTTAAACATGTACTTGAACTCTTGGTACTAGAGTTCAAAGTTGTGTCCATAGTCTCTACCACTTCAAAACCTGCAGAGATAAAAAATTATTTCCGCTTGGAGTTGAAGGTGGCCTTGATCTCCTGAGCTCTATTTGATCTCCTCTTTGCTGCTCGGATCAAGTTCTTCATCATTTACTTAGTCATCCCTGACTTCTTCCTCTCCTCAGGAGTGTAGTGACCCTTGTTAGGATGATCTTCTTCACTCTTCCTAGATCCATCCTTCACTACCTCCTCTTCATCCTTTTTATCACTAGGATCTGTGGATGGCAGCTCATCTTGACTAGTTCCACACCTTGGAGTTCTTATAGACAGTAGAGTGTGTAAAGGAGCTATCTCAGTAGATCCCTATCCTTGTTTGTTCTGCTAACACACTTTGGAATGAAGGGATGAGGATATGATGTTCTTGAATGTCTCTTCTTCAAGAACATGCTTCTCTACCTTGGCTTTACTCATAACTAGCCTAGCCTGGCACTCAGTTAACTTAGTGATAAGATCTTTGATTTGAGTACTATAGTTGGTATGCTTATGTTTAAGAGTTAAAATGGTTTTCTTTAAGTCTTCTATTTTTAACTTGCACTCATTTTCAGCTTTTTTGAAATCAGATTTTTAATATATTCAAAGACTCAAGACCTGATCTCATCTCTAAGTTACAGGACCTATATCTATTCACTTTAGCAATGCATTATGGGGTACAAAGATGTTCCAATACCTTGGCTTCATCCAAATCTGCCATCAGTGCTAGGTTTGGAGACACATCTTCTACCTGGAGACTCCAATCAAAGCCTCCTTCTTCAACAACAACTACAGCTAGATGCTTGGACTTCTCAATATGTGGAGCTCCCTTAATGTAGCTTGGCTTGGGTTGTGCTTGGCCACCATGTGCCCTGGTGCCTTGCACTCCCTGGCAAAGTTTCTTATTTGGTTACAGTTGTAACACCCCAAAATTTCCACTAGATACATTGCTAGGAAACTTTCTTCCCATCCTATTATAGATCTTCTTGGCTCTGTGAGTGAGAAGAGCCACTTATTGAACTATCTCCATGTTCTACAGGTCAAGTGGATGGATACAGTCGAACTCTTCAAGGGTGTAGTGAAAGTTGCTTGTGCTTGCATCATGAGACACAAAGGCTTGTGATGAGCTTGTTTCTTGGAATGGGCTTCCTTGGATGTAGCTCTCCCTTGGTGTCTCTGGGAAGGTGATGAAAATGGCCCTTTGGTGAGTTGTCAGGGTAAGAGATGAAGTGATGTTATGGTTATTTACAATCCATTTCAACTACATGCAGGGCAAAACTCTATTGATTTCTAAAGTTGCTAGATGGATTTTGCGCGTTCATCTCTATCTGGTAACCACTGAGTATACCATATAACTCTGTGAGAGTGAGGGTCTTGAGATTTTCAGTCCTCTTAATGAGCGCACAATAGTGTGTCTATTTTCTAGGAAGAGCGGACAAGAACTTTCTCACGATATCCCTGTTCTCTAGTTTCACTCCAACATCCACCAGAGTTCCACAATCTCAACATAACTGAAGTATTGGTGAGTTAGGATTTCACCTGCTTTGAAGGTGAAGTTCTCAAACTGCTACTTCAGAAGATCCTTCTTTTTTTCTTTTGAATTAGAAGAACCTTCATACATCAGCTTTAGTACATCCCAGAGCTTCTTGGAAGTCTTGCACTTCTTGAAGCGTTTGTAGATTGCATTTGGAAGAGTAGTTTGGAGGGGAGTAATCGATTTCTGATTTATATCTATTCTTTTTCTATCTTCTTCAGAATAGTCAGCCCCCACCTTTGGAATCATGCCACCTCCAGTAGCAGCTAAAGAGGTGCATGGAGTGTAAGGTCCTTCAGTAACAGACTCCCACATCCTGCTGTCTTGTGACTTGATGAAGCCTTCCATTCTTTGACATCAAGTATCAAAATCATCAGGAGTGATTAGTGGGGACTTTAAAATGGTACCGGTTTCCATATCAGACTTTGGTGCTACCATTTGAGATGTTAAGTATTGTGTGAGAACTGAGGAGATTTATGATGGTGAGATCTTACAATCAAGAACCTGAAAAGCTCTGATACCAATTGCAGGACCAGTTAAGGGATGGTCAATACAATATGTCTCATAATAAGGAGAGTGTTAGAGCACTTAACAGATTAAATAGGGAACCAGGGTTTAAGAGCAGGATGTAAAGAACACAAGTAAGTAAAGAGACAAAACTTAAGAACAATATATATCTATATAAGGTTTTCAAGGCTGATGTATATTAATCTCAAGTTCTCTTACAAGAGTTACAATGCATAAAAAAGTTACGAGACATTGAGATACATTATACTATATCCTATAACTGGCAATACTTAGACAGCTAGTAGGAACATTGAAAGACAAAAAAATCAATGTAGAGCCAAAAGGCAGATTGCCTTTTAACTAGTGACTATGACATGCCATAGCTCACATCCTATTATATTACAAAAAGGATAAATGTACATAAAGTAGAAAGTTACAGACCGAAGATCTCAATGTACAGTTGCAAAGTCATGGACCTTTTCACTAACTCATGCAAGTTGGCGAGTCTTTAAATTTGTGGCGGAAAGTGGTTCAGCTTTATGCAAAAGTACATCTGAGGAAGCATGTTGATCACTATCTTTGGATCCGGAAGACTTTGTCTTTGAAGCTTCGAAAGACTTCATTTTTTGCTTCGGAAGATTTGTTACTTTGGCTTTGGATGCTGTTATACTTGGAGTTATTCTTGTGTAGAGTATAAAGCTTTCTCAGGAACTTTTAGCTTTAGAAGATTTTATACTTAACATAATTCTCATGAAAAGTATAAAACTTTCGTAACAGTTCTACTTGGTACTTGGTGCATGCGTGCAGGAAGCCATTTGGTTGTTCTGGTTGTATTAGCCTCTATATAAACCTTACAATATATATACAAACAAACGCATATAAAGGGACGGGTTCCTTTTTAACTCCAAAATATCTTCATAACTAGAAGAACTTATCTAGACTCTTAAATAATTTAATCAATGGCTCAAATCTATAGTGGCATGTAGTATTTAAATTAGATTTTAGGCATTATTTAATAAATTGAAAAGGTTATTTTTGACATATTGATAACCAAGTTCCTTAATTTTCTCTCTATTTTTTTATTGTCCATTTTCTCTTTAATTTGTTAAGGTTATTTTTATCAAAATAAAAACTTATATTTATTAAGATATACTCAATTTTTCATATATTTTATTAGACCTTTGTCAATTTTCGTACGTCCGGTATATTTTCACTTCCCCTTTCAAGATCTAATCACATCTACACCCTTTTTTGTTGACAAACGTTCCTACCACCATTGGTATTAAAGTAGAGAAAGCCAAACTAATGCCATCGGTGGAGACAAAACTTGCCGCTAAATAACAAACATCAAAACAGGGTCGGGATCGTCGTTGAACAAACAATCAAACAAGAAATAAAGCAACAAGAATTGCGAAAGTCAGTGAATAAGATAAGAAGGATCAAGACGGTTATGTATGGCGACAATACGTCAATGATGAAGTCATTTAAGGTGATGGAAACCTAAGCAACTAAGTTTTGGATTGCCATTAGACATTCATTTTCAATTCGGAAACCAATAGAGCATGTTTGGGGGATGGGGTAATAAAGAGACCTTAAGTCATAAAATTGCACAAACTACTCATTTAATATTGTAATTTTGTGTTATGTTACTCTTTACGTATTTGTTCTAACAGCATAAAAAGTGTTTGATTTTTGGATTAGCTTAAGTAAAAACAAACAAACAAACCCAGTATATCCCACTCAAGAGCAGGGTCTGGGAGGGGTAGGTGGTGGCAAGTCTTTCTTCTATCCAGATAGGTAGAGAGACCGCTTCCAAAGAGATCCCTGGCTCGATACAAAAGCTATATCGCTCGCGATTTAACATATAATCAAATAATCAAATAATCAATCATATAATCAAACGTACGATTTATGATATATGGTATATGGTACAACATACATCATACAACAAGCATTCAAAGCATTAAGATATCACCAAAAGGAAATATAAAATGAACAAGCATGCATCAGGAAAGTCGCAAGTTTCCCCTAACAAGGTCCACGCGTACTACATACACATCAAGCCCCGTAACAAGTAAACAAAGTCCTTTCCTAGCTACAGAAACCACTAAAAGTCCTTAATTTTAATTCTACGTCTCCAGTCATTCCTATCCTCGATCATGTGCTCAGAGAGGTGCAAGTGTTCCATATCTCGCCTAATTCTCTCTTCCCAAGTCAACCTAGGTCGTCCTCTACTCTTCCTACCCTCTATGCTGATGTTCTCCACTGCTCTGACCGGTGCTGCCATTGGTTTCCTCTTGACATGTCCATACCATCTTAATCTTTCCACTCGTATTTTATCTGCAATAGAAGCCACTTCTAACTTCTGTCGAAACACTTTGTTTCTTATCCTATCCAGTCTTGTATGGCCACACATCCACCTTAGCATTCGCTTGGATTAGCTTAAGTATGTGTTAAATATTTTCATATATTTAGTTATCAATTTACACATACATCTAATATTTGTATATGTAAATAGATGGTTAAGTTAAATATTTACGTATTTGTAAGTAGATGAAAGTGTTTGAATTTATGGTTTCTTTTAAGTAAGTGCTAGAAGATTTATATATATGTTAATAGTCGATTTACAAATATATTAGACATTGATGTATATGGTGATATGAGATCAATTTAAATATTTATACTACATATGTGTAAATAGACAATTAATTTAAAATTTAGATGACTAGGAGGATCTATATATATTATTGGACCCTGAAAGGATGATACATGCCAATTCAAGTGGAGGTTGATGGTTGTTCTGTTGGTAACATCCCACAAGTCCAAGAAGATATGCAGATGAAGATAAGACGACAAGTGTTGGCTATCCGCATTTGTAGATGTGGATGACCAAAGAAAAAATGGTGATAAGTATTTGTTCTTTCGCATATACAAATGCGGACAGACCGAAAAGATACGATTAAGTATTTGTTCTTCCGCATTAACCAATGCGGATACACAAAGCAATGCTGACAAGTGTTTGTTCATCCGCATTTGTCAATGCTGATGACCAAACACTTAATGCTGAAGACAATCAAGAAATGATGATGAAGCCCAAGGCATCCATATTAGTTAATGCGGATGTTCAACCACAAATGTTGATAAAGAGTTTTGTACTTAGACTAGTATTTTGATATAGTTGTCAGGGTAGTTTAGTCTTTTTGTACAGGCTTTATTTCAGCCTATAAATGGAATGGAATATCCATTATATGTAAGTTTTTCGTTTGTAAGATGCCTAGTACTCAAGTAACGAGGTTCTGTGGTTATCATTTCACTGTTGTGAAAACCCTAGCACAAACTGGAACTTGTTTGTTCACCAATCAATATACAAAGCATTTATGAGTATATTTTCAGCATTTATTGTTCTTTGATTCTGTATTTCCACTACATAATCATTGACGCAATCATCATATTTGATCCTTGTTATAGTCACATCAATAGAGATTTTAATTCTCGGACTAGTCAACTGGTATTAGAGCTTTGGCTCTCGGATTCATCTCAAGATCTGCTAAGATCTTGTTGAAAATCGATTGATCTGGTGGTTGAGTTGTTTATTAACAAATCTCTACTGTTAATAAACATAGAACTGAAAAATACCATAAAACTTCATCTTCTTTCACTGATCTTCAAGGTGAAGAAACTGAAACTCATCAGTCTTCTTCGGATATGTGACTGAAACCAACAAAAGCTATATAAAATCAACAAAAGTAACTAAAAAATACAACTGCTGTTGTTCGAAAAACCCTACTGCTATGATGATTCATAGAAGACATACAATATACTGAAACTATGGACTGTTTGAACCATTGATCATAAAATCAACTTAAAACATACTTAAACATTCTAAAATCAGTTTATTAAATATGGATTCTATTAACTTTGCTGAACTCGGTCATGTTTCTAAACCACCAATCTTTAAACAAAAATCAGAGTTTAAGCAATTGAAAATCAGGTTTAGGAACTATATTACATGTGTGGATCCGGATTATTGGATATCAATAAGCAAAGGGCCTAACATTCCAGTGTCATTGAATGCTGAACAAGCTGCACAATACAAGACAGTCAGAATCCCTATTGAGGATCCAAATCATAATCTTGATGATGATGATTATAAGAAGATTAATATTCATCTTAAGGCCTACTCCATTCTAACTCAGGCTTTAAAGATGGATGCCCTCATAAGATTTGAAAAATACAACACAACAAAAGGTGTACAGGATGCACTATAGATCATGTGTGAAGGTAGCAGTGAGGTGAATGAGATTAACAAAGACAAGCTAATTAATCAATATGAAACCTTCTATCATACCAAAGGAGAATCCATTTCAAAACAGCTTCATAGATTTTTCCAATTGGTAAATGATCTGGAGATAATGGGGTCACTTACAAGGAGAAAGAAATGAACAAAAAAATGCTGCACAGTCTACCTCAGAGATGGAAGCAAAATGTGACCATGCTGAAAAATACACATGATTTGGGGAGCACAAGCTTAGACATCATGATACCCAAAATTGAAGGTAATGATAAACTTAAGTGGACCTCAAGTTATTGAGGCATACAAATTCCCATCAGAAACTCAAATGGTGGAAAATGCCTTCATAACTGAAGAGGATGATTTTCTATCCTCTAGGGATCAATCCAGGACCACTGGATTAATTGCATCATCTCAACAACATAAGCAATCATCTCCCAATCCATCAACCTCCACACCTATTAGCATGCCTGTTGATCAGAAGTCTGAAGAATAAAAAGGCAACTTACAATGCCTTTGTTGCAAGTTTTGAGGCATACTTGGTAGGAAGACTCACTTCAGCTCACTTAATTCAAGAAGATCTGGAAGAAACGGATCTAGATGATGTTAAAGAAACGGATTTACAATGCCAAATGCCATGATTGCTATGAGAGCAAAGAAATTCTTCCGCAAAGGGAAAAAGCTAAGCTTGAATGAGAACACTAAGCTTGGTTATGATAAATCCAAGGTGAAGTTTTCAACTATGGTATGACTGGTATCTTCTCAAGGGAATGCAATGCATCCCGTAGAAACAACAATAACTACCAATGAACCTCACACATTCAGCTATATTGTCAATCAATCTTAACTCCTTAATCAAGTCATCAAAACTAGTTTCAGCATCAGCTTCATAACCAAACATCACATCAAAGTAAACATCAACTGACTCAGCAACCCTATGGAAACAACCAATCAACCTCAAATGCACTTGTCATAAGACAAGATGAGGTATGTGACTGCAGTTTGTATGCAGAAGAAGTCAAACCTCCATTTCAAAATCATGCATTCATGGCTCACATCAATGATAGCCCATCTCCCATGCCATCTTAGGTAAAATCAAATCTCTGTAGTGAAAAACGCATCACGGAATTACAACGATACAGAGAACACAATTACAAATTGGCTGCTAAATTAAAAGAAGAAAAAGTAAAATCTGAAATGTTAAGACAAGAAATGAAAAGCTTCAAAACTTAAATCAAGTCATTACTTTCAGATATTGAAGAATTACATGGTGAAAAGTACACTCTTGTGGCTGAGAATGAGAGGTTAACTGAATTATTCACCAAAACCAAAGCTGAGCAATCAGCTACTGAAGTGAAACTTGAAATGTTTCAATTCTATTTTGCCAAACTACAAGAGGAGCCCAATGACATGACTAGAATAGGATATAATTCATGTCCTCCACCATACAATGACAATTACACAGTTATGCCTGAGCCACTTACTTTATCTGAATCAATTGAACCTAAATCTACTGAAACTAAAACACTAGTTTCATAAATAACCAATCCTCAAAATAACCCAAATGTTTATATTAAAACAAATGAGGATAAAATCAGATAATTCCTTTTGTGAAATTCATTCAATAAAGATTCAAAGTGATTAGAAATGTTGAAGTGCCTTTGAAAACCGCTACTGAAAGCAGGTTTAATGGTGAGATTAAATTTCCAAACAATTAAAGCAAATCAAACAAGGTTTCAATGAAACCTAAAGGAAAAAAATCAGAATCTCCATCATATAAAGAAAAATCACCAAAGAATCAATCACCAAAAATAAAAATTGAACTGAGCTCACCTCATAAGTCAAAACAAGGAATAGGATTTGACAATTTCATCAAAAAGGACGTTGAACAATTTGATTTAGAAGTGAGAAAGACTCAATAGAAGCAAAGACATCCTTTAAACAAAAAGCACGGTAGAGTTGTGATACAATCTACTGATATAAAAAAGAATGAACTTGCTTCTTCAACGAAAACAAAATAAGAGTTAATGTTAAATCCAGTTATGCATCTAGAAGCTTCATCCTCTAAAACAAAGATCAAACAGATGTACTGTGCCAACTATGACATGTCTAATCACAACACAGATGAGTGCTATTTCTAACAATATTGCTCAATTTGTGACATGAGCAATCATACAAAAATTGTTATTTTAACAAGTATTGTTCTGTATGTGATATGACAAATCACAATACATCTGATTGACTCTTTAACTAGAAAGGCTTGAGAATTCCACAAAACAAGCCCATTTCACCAATTTCAACTGTTAAGGTCAAAGCTAGAAGTCCATAACATAATAGACAATTGAGAATATTAAATTTGATGATGACTTCTATGACAATTAGTAGTCAAAGAGTGTCAAACAAAATTTAAATAAAAATATGAAACAATCACTTAATGTTTTTCCAACTTCTAAAAAAAGTGATTTCTAAAAATCAAAAACTTGCCCAATTTCTATTTAGAAATAGGGATCGAAGTTTTGAGTACTCTTCTGACACTTCAGTTGAAGTTGAGAAGAAGAAAACAAGACGAACCCCACATAAACCAATCAATGCATCATCCTCTAAGTCTCAACCTAGAGGAAAATACCAAGAAGTTATAGTCTTGGATAGAAACGGGAAACCCAAGACCATCATGGCTTGTGCTCCATATTCTAATTAGTTTCTTTTTGCTTGTGGTTCATCCATACAGGTCCAACAAGCTATGGTACGTGGACAGTGGATGATCTTGACACATGATAGGAGATCATTTCCTCCTTCACGACTTTAAGCACATTTAAGGAACAACTGCAGCGTTTGGCGGAGATTCACAAGGCGGCAGAATTACTGGTGAAGGATCTGTGATGAATGGATTACTAAGCTTTGACGGAGTGAATTACTGCGAGCAGCTGAACTTCAATCTTCTTCGTGTGTCTCAGATCTATAACAAGGAATATTCCACTCACTTTACTAACACTCATTGTTACATTTTGAAACCAGGATTTCAAATTCCTAAAGAATGGATTGTCTTGAAGACTCTAAGGAAGAATAATACCTATGTCATTGTTAAATAAAAACTTGGTTCCCTATTTGATCTGTTAAGTGTGCTAACACTTTTCTCATTATGTGGCTGATTGTATTGACCACCTTTAACCGGTCTTTCAATTCGTATAAGAGCATTTCAGACTCTTGATTGTAAGATCTTACCATCTTAACTCCTCTTAGTTTCACAAATCACTTAACATCTCAAATGGAAGCTATCACAAAGGCTCGTATGGAATTTGGTACCACGATAAAGTCTTCACTAATTTCTCCTAATGATTTTTATACTTGCTGCCAAAGGATGGAAGGCTTCATCAAGTCTCAAGACAGCAGGATATGGGGATCTGTTGTCTCTGGTCCTCATGTACGATGCACTTCTTCAGCTGCTGCTAGAGGTGGCATGATACCAAAGGAAGTGGCTGACTACTCTAAAGAAGACTGGAAGAAGATAGATGTAGATCAAAAGGCCATGACCACCCTTCAAACTACTCTTCTTACAAGAATGTTAAAAAACTATAGGATTCACTGAACCTCATGTATGAGGGGTCCACTGAAGCAAAGGAGAATAAGAAGGACCTCTTGAAGTAGTAGTTTGAAAATCTCACCTTCAAGACATGTGAAACCATGACTCAACAATACTTCAGGTATGTTGAGATTGTGGATACTCTAATGGATGTTGAAGTAACTCTTAAGAGCAGGTACATTATGAGTAAGTTCATGTCCTCTCTTCCCAGATAATGGACACGCTATTGTGTGGTTATCAAAAGGACTGAGAATATCAAGACACTCACTCTCATTGAGTTATATGGTATTCTCAATGGCTACCAGATAGAGATGAACATGCAAAATTGTTAGAGCTTCTTAAAGATTAACATGTTGTCTTTAGTTTTTTTTGTATAAGTGTTGTCATAGTATAGGGACTAGTTTATAAATAGTAGTTCCTTTGTTTACTGATAGTATACATAGCTTAGATGTGTGTATGTAGTATACTAGACTAGACAGACTAGACTTGTAACTACTACTTACACTTGTAATTGTCTTTGCTTTCTATCAATGAACGACTATGAATTTTTCTTGATTGTTTGCATTGATTTGATCGCATTTGTATGTTTTTTATAAATTGCATTCTAACATCATTACAGATTGATTCATTTGATCCTATCAAATGGTATCAGAGCTGTTGGTTTAGTGATTGAGCTTGTACGAACTTGCAAACTCATAAATCACTTGAATCTGTGATTGATAAGCAATTCGATTGAAATATTGTTGATTTCAGTTATGTTTCATCATTAGAAACATGAATTGGATCACAATTTGCAGTACAACTAGTTCAAAATCAGTGAACTGAGTGAAATTGTGTTCGAACCTGTTCTTCACAGTAGAACTAGAAATTTGAACAAAATAGTGATTTGCTGGTGTTAATTGAAGAAATTGAAAATTAAGGATAGTTAATCGACCTAAAAACTATCTAATTGAATGTTTTTAGACTATTTCATCAAGTTTTGAAGAATTCAGAAGAATTGAGTTTGTTATGTTCATAAGAACGTGTTGAAGTTGGCGCATTAGGGTTGAAACACTACTAAAAATTGCCTAAGTGTTAGGCGCTTAACAACTGTTAAGGTGTTTTAGCACTTTTTGGGCGTTTTTAAAGTAGGCTTTTTACCAGTATTGAGATGTTTTTCAACTGTTTGGGGACTTTGGAATTCTCAGAAACCAAGTAATTCTAGGCGCATCACAACTATTTGGGCGCATTTGAACTATTTAGGCGTCTGACAACTGTTCGGGCACATTTCAACTGTTTAGGCGTATCCAAGTTAGGCGTTTTTGAGAATTATTCTAAGGCAATCCCTTAGATGTTTCTAAGTCAGAAGTACCACAACTGTTGAGGCGTTTCAGTACTATTCAGGCGCATCACATTAACACTTAGAAATTTGATTTTTTTAAAAATCCAAAAATATTTTCAATTCATTTCTTTAATTATAAAAATTAAAAACAACAAAAATATTTCTTCTTCTTAAAATCAAAATATAAAAATGGTGAAATCTAAGGATTCTGAAAATAGAGTTCCTAAGCTGAAAAACAGAGCAGATTTTAAAAATTGGTCACTTAGGTTAAAACATCATCTCAATTCTGTTGATAATGATCTTTGCAAATCAATAGAAAAAGGACAGCATATTCTTATAAATACTGATGGGCCTGATAGGGGATTTGTCTATACTAAAGATTCATCAAAACCTTAAGCTGAAGATGGTCTACAAGGTGATGATCTTAGAAAGGTTAAGAATGACATTAAAGCTTATTCTCTGATGTGTAAAGGACTACCTCTTGAAGTCCTAGCTAGACATGATGGATATCAAACTGGATACATAATGTATAAAGCTTTAAAGATATTCTATGAAGGTGGTAAAGAGATACAAAATCTTGAAAAACAAAAATTGAAGAGGCAGTTAGAGCTTTTTCAACATTTGTCTGGTGAAACCATCAATTAAATAAGGAACATATATGTGCAACTTACCCCTGAGATGTCAACAGCTGGCATTACACATGATCTTGAAGATGTAAACATTAGACTTCTTAATGCTTTACCATCATCTTGGAAACAAACAATGACATTGTTAAAGAACACAGAGAAATTTCCAATAGATCTCGATCTTTTGATTGCCAAGATTGAATCTGTTGAAATTAATGAAAGTTCAAGGAATAATGATAGAATATCCTCAATGTCACAGTATCAATTTGTGGCATCTCCTACAAATACTGTTGGGAATGCATTCATGCCAAAGAATGAAAGTTCAACTGAAGAAGAGGGAGATCTGTTTGTTGGAGCAGGATTCTTTACCGATTCATCATTCACAAGTGCTCCTTCTTATACAACTAAATCTCAACCTCAGTCTCCTCATGATTCTCAAAGTTCCAAGCCTCAAACAGAGACTCCATCTATTAGCTCTGCTAAATCTAGCAAAGTTAAAGATGTCATAAACATCCTATTAGAGGATGAAGAGTCTAAAACTGCCTTTACTTCTTTCATGTCAAGCTTTCAAGCATATCAAGGTAGTCATCTAACACAATTAGATTTTGTTTTGCAGTATTTGTTTGAAATGGATCCTGAAGATGTAAAAGAAATGGATCTGAATTGGCAGATAGTGATGGTTGCCTACAGAACTCAGAAACACTTGTATGTCAACAGAAAATACAAGCCTAGTGCTAATAAGACTGTTGGATTTGACATGTCAAAGTCGAGTTGTTTCAACTGCAATAGTTATGGACATTACTCTCGAGAATGCAAAGCTCCTAGGAATAATGGAGAAAATGCTCAATCTAGTTCTGGCAATCAGTGGTTTCAATCATCTCAGAAGACATTTCAAAAGCCATATCAAAGTCTTCTAATGCCTGAGCTTAAAGATGAATCTAAGTCATCTGATGAGTCAAAGAAAGCACTAGTAGTCAGTGTGAAGGATGGATATGACTGAAGTGCATATGCTGAACAATTTACTAATGATCAAACCTCTAGTTTGTACTTATTACAGAAATTCAAGGGGAAGATTGGTCAGAGGATGGTGATCCTAAAGTTGAAGGTAACAATGAGAATGAAGAAGATGATTATGACTGGAGTGATAAATATGATCCTAAAGAGGATTCAAATGAAATTGCTTTGATGGCTCAGTCTGATCAACCTAAGGTTGAAACTTCATCCCCTAACTCTAAAACTTCTTTACCAAAATATCCTAAAATACCATCTTAAGTAAGAGAAAAACTACGCACCAAATCATGCTTTGAGCATGTCGAATACTATTGAAGTTATTCATATAAAATTTGTAAGAAACTTAAGCAAGAGGAGTTAATGCACACTAAACTAAAATCTGATTGTAAAATAGCAGATGAAAAGATCATTTCTCTTCAAACGTCATGGAACAAAACGTTAAAAGATTTTGAAATTGTTTCTAAACAGTTGAAAGAAATGACTAAAAATCTATAACAGGAGAAGATAGCACATGTTGCTACTCAAGGTGATCTTGCTAAGGTTAAAAGTTCAAAAATAATTGTTGAAAAACTGGTAAGTGAAAGAAAAGATAAACAAAAAGCAGGATTAGGCTTCACTCATGAACCAGTGCCTGAATATATAACCAACACTCTACCAGAAAACTTTAACACACATGATCATTCTCCTAAAAATAAAGCTAAACTCAAAGGTTTTAAGAACAAAAACAAGAATTCTGACAATGAAGAAGAAAAAGCTAATATAAAAATCTTCGAAGAAAAGGATGATGAAAAGATAAAAAATGGTCATCCCATAAAAGTCAAATCATATGAACCTTAACAGAAAAGTTAGAATTCTTGCATTCGAACAAAATCAGTGTTGGAAGAAATAATAAAATAAAGAAAAAGCAAAATTAGAAGTAGGAATATTAGAAGATTCAAACTCTGATGATTTGAAACTGAAAGATAATGAAAAAGAATCTTCACTTGAGGATGTTCAATCACAAATTAAACCAAGTTCACCAAAATCGAAGAATCAAAGAAGAAGAAGAAAATCATCTAAAGCCAAAAATAATGAAAACACAAGTCAAGAAAATCTGATAAAACCAACAAATCAAGCAACTAAACTCAAACCAGTGAAATTTGTGTCTGCTGGTTTGTTAAACATGAACTCTCTTCAAGATGTTATGCTAAGTCCTAAGAACAAATCACACTCTATTCTGAAGACAGGTTCAGATTCTAAGTCTTCCACTGTTATTAAAAGATTTGTTCCTAAGGAAT
This sequence comes from Flaveria linearis, assembly GCA_024085815.1. NCBI lineage: Eukaryota > Viridiplantae > Streptophyta > Magnoliopsida > Asterales > Asteraceae > Flaveria > Flaveria linearis. The sequence goes on along the minus strand of CM044004.1, from coordinate 31,254,395 downwards.
CAAAGAAGGAAGTTCATATGCAAAAGCTGAAAAATAATATGTCAAAGAACAAAATGTCAACTCCAATGAAAATTTTGACTAATCAAAAACAACAAGTTAACTTTTTGAAGCCAAAATATTAGCAAGAATCAAATATTCCGCCAACATCAAAAGTTAATAAGCAGTTGTTTAAAACTCCACAAAGGTACTGTGAAATTTATGATATGTACAATCATAATACTGCTAAGTGCTTTTTTAACAAGTACTATCATATCTGTGACATGAGGACTCATTCCATAGCAGATTGTTATTTTAACAAATAATGTACCTACTGTGATGAAAGAACTCACGACACTGAAAGTTGTTACTTTAGAAAGAGTTCACCTTAGAAATGATTTGCCAATTCACAATTGAGCAAAGGTTATGTTAATCCTTAATATCGGAGAAATCAAACTGATGGATTTCAAAGATTAACTAACCAACCTTTATTAGGTTTGAGGTCTTTCCAAAGGAATAATTATATGAGACCAAAACAAGTTCTGAACGATCATTCATACCAAGATCCGTAAGAATGAATAATAAAAATGTTGGTAATCAATATTTTTCAAAAGTTGGCCAGTCAACTGGTATGAACGTTTACAAAAATATCAACAATATATGAATAAAAAAATTTGTAAATTCATTAAAAACAAGCCAGATTTGAATACTCTTCATTTTAAGCAATTTACCATTGTTGATAAATTTGGAAAACCCAAGACCATCTTGGCTTGGGAAGATACCTCAATTTCTTTGTTGTGCAGGTACGCCCAAGAAGACCACTCAACACTTCGTATGTGGATAACGGGTGTAGCCAGCATATGACAGGAAATCATGCCTTATTGCAAGACTTTAAGTGAAAGGATGGAACGCATGTCGCCTTTGGTGGTGATACAGGTGGAAAAATAACAGGGGAAGGGACAGTATCCAATGGGATAATAAGCTTCGATAAAGTCAAAATCTGTTCTTAGTTGAACTTTAATCTGTTAAGCGTATCCCAAATCTGTGATAAATCATATTCTGTTCTATTTGATGATTCTTTTTATTATGTTTTGAAGCCAGGATTTCAGATTAACACCGCTGAAATCTAACCCAATTAGAAAGCTCAATGTATTATAGGAACCAATAAAGGTCCGAATTGATTTGGGCTTACCAGGGAAATCTTGCAGAACGAAACTAGCCTTTTGGGCCCAATAAGCCCAATAAGGGCCCGAACATATAAACAAGGCCCATTTAAGGCCCAAATGCACGTTTACAAACTAATTGAAGGAGAAAACATGAAACAAATAATTCTTATGTGATTTGAAGCAACTATGGAAAGATCCAAACTAAAAACGGATTCAGAACCCATACCGGGTAAAATCCGGCAATTTAACGCGTACTAACGTCTGAATTCCATCAGAATTCCTTATAATGGCTTGTCATCCAATTTAAATCCTTGTTAATGCTAACAATATCATAAATAATTCTTGTTGAAAGATTTTTCATCAAACAAGCATAATCAACAGAAATTCGTAAGCGAAACGCGAAAACCGATTTTTACCGGCACTTAACTGACGGCTGTTATGACGACCGAGTCTCGTAACTCCGTAAATATTTATCTAATCATTGTTTACTATCATAACATATTAAATTTGATGAATGGTACGTTGTCCGGAATAACTGCGTTCCGAAACGCGACTATGATGCGAACCGGGTTACGATCTGGTAAAACCCGAGAATTCGTCAGAAAAAGCTTTAACGTGACTAACATAGGGAGTTAACACTCAAAATATCATTTTAATACCTGATTGCATATAATTTGATACTAAAATGATCATAATAACGCTCATTCGATAAAAACGCGTAAAACCGTAAACGTGGTGATTACGCGGTTATCTACTAAATTCATTTAATTATTCGATATGTTTTAATACGATAAAATTTATAATCTTGGAATATTTATAACGTTTTGTATAACCGAATCTAACGGGAAAAGAAAAGTTTAACGTTGCGCGAAAACTTAATCGAACGTGTACGAACCGACCCGTATTCGAACCCATCATTTAACCCTAGTAAATAAGCATCATATTACTCATTCTAGGGTTTCAAAAACCCAATTTGGGCAGAAAATCCGCGGCCACCTCTCTCCCTCTCATCTCCGGCGAAGTTCCGGCCATCGGCGGGGATTCCGGCCACCGGCGGCGATTCCGGTGACGCCCCGGCGAGTACCATATATCAAATAGAAGCTCTCGGAAAGACGAACACGATGGTGGTAGTGGCTCCTTCTCATTCGCAAGGATGAGCAAGTGATGGTAGAGAGAAGGAGATGTGGTGGCTAGGGTTCCGGCAGAGTTCCGGCTGCCGCAGCCGGCGGTTGGCGGCGAGTGGAGGCGAGTGCCACCCATGGTCTTCTTCCTCTCGATGAGACCTTTCCAATGGAGGTAGCCTCGTCTTCTAACTCGTAGCAGTTTGAAAGATATGGCCGATTGAAAGTGGCGGCAGCTGGGTTGGTTCGATGGCTGTGTGGTCGCTACTGTTGGTGTCGTTGGCTGTGGTTAGCGGCCGTGATAAGGGATGTGCCTGCTACGGTGGTGTTGTTGGTCGACAGGGGTTTGATATTGGTGCTGGTGGTCGATGGTGGTCGCGACGGTGATGATAATGGCTGCGGTTATGGTTGAGGTTGGCGGTTGAGGGCTTTTGTCCGTGATGGTGGCTGTGGTTGCTGATGGCGGTGGTGATGGTGCTGTTCTGGTGGCTTCCGGTGACAGCCGCTGCAGTGGTGAAGGGCCATGATGGTGGCGATGGTTGTTATTGGCTGTGGTTGATGGTAGATGACGGTTGTGGCTGTAGGTGTTGATGGTTGTGGGCGATTTTGGGCACCCAAAGGCTGCCCGAGGTGGCTGTGACTAGGGGGTTAGGCTGCTGCGACGGGTACCAAGGGCTGTTGGTTGTGGTATAGTTGTGCATGTGAGGGTTATGGTATTGGATGTCGGTTGTAGTGGCTGCATGTGGTGAATAGTGATGGTAGAAGTCACAACCGAAATGTTTGGTAACGAATGTTTCGGTTATGGTTGCGTTTGGTTATTAGATAACAATGTAGTAGTGTTTGTATATAATTTTGGTACGTTTTGACTAGCTTAAACGTTAGTCAAAGCTTATGGTCAAAGCTGGTCAACCGTGGTCAATGGACAATCAACACGTTGCGGGTCGGAACGAGCGGATTCTAGGACGTGATATGGAAACGTTAGGTATAACCAAGCGTTAAGCATTCTTACACGTATAAATGTGAAGATTATATATTAACTTGTTTGTGTGTTGAGCTCCAATTATATTTAAAACATTAACTAGTGTATAAAGCATCAAGAACAAATATGTATTAAAATATTAACTAGAAATGGCGTGACCAATCTCATAATGTAAAACAAGTCTGGTAATATTATCATATAAACAAGATATTAGACCACATATAAGTAATTATTTGATCTCATGTCATACTAATCTTTACAACACTCCAAGATGTAAAGTGCTTACAAATACAATAATACATCTATATATATTTACATATATATATACGATATACACTATAGGTAAACCGATGTTTTACATGTACTTATTTAAGGCAAAAGGCTTGTAATTCTATAATAATTCGTTATCTTATTATTATTATTAGTTGACCATCTCATTACTATTGAAATACATATTATTTGCAACACCTCTTTTATTCAATATATATAGACAACTATTATCAATATTTGGGGTTACTCTAGCATCGATCAATTTAACCGTATGATGTAAGTGAAAGCATTATAAACAACATTTGGAACATTATATATTACTTACATCATCAATAAAAATTATCGATAAAGATTTGGAATCCTTGATATCAACTGTTTATGGTCACATTCTTTATGCAAAGAATCATTTATTGAATAAAGACAAAAATTAACCTAATGTGCTCGAGTTCATACATAACAATTGATAATTTTCACAAGAAGCTATGCTACATTAAGGAACTAAACACCAACATAAAGTCAACTAAAGAGCTCAACCGCATGCATGTAATAGCATCGTGCTAATTCTAAACGTGCATCTTATATGATCTAATTAGGATTGCTTTGTTGGTGATGATCACTTTTCTTTATCGAGCTCTGAATTTATATAAGGATACAGGTGAGTTCTCGTGTTCCCCCTTTTTACTTTTGTTTTGGGGATGAAGCATGCTCCTTTTAAACTGAAACTCTTATGTGTGATACTGTTTACTGTTTGGCATGATCTTTGTTTTATGAACTTTGATTGTGCTTACTTGATGCTTGTATGTGGGACTTTTGGATACCTGCTGATACTTTAGTCATAATCATTAATTCTTTTGTGAACCGCTTGTTCTTACGTGAATAGATCTATTTGGGGAATCCCCCACGCACAGTGGCTCCCGCCACAGGGAGGTACCCTACTGAGATCCTGAGGGCTCGTTTGTGGCATATAACAGGTTTTGGGTAAGATACTATAGTGAACCATCCTAGCAGGAGTGGTTCACTATTCTGAGGCTTGGTCCTTTTTCCTACAGGAATATCCGGTTAAACACAAGTTTAGAAGAGGCCAACCGAGGACCAAGTGCAGGGTTGATTGTGATACCCCACAATGACTGATACTAAAAACGATGCTTTTAAAATCAAATGAGATTTTTTTTTATAGATTATCACACTTGATTCTAAAACCTTCACTTGTGGACTCTAAGAGTCCCTTTTATTTTTGAAACTTTAACCACTTGAACTCACCAACTTTATGTTAACACAATTTTCTTTTTGAGCATGTCTTCAGGTACAGCTAGGGAGAATAATTGAGCTATAGAAGTTACCCAAATCCGAAGCAAGATACGAGGGTAGAGGTTAAAGAGAAAGGTTGAGCCTAGAAGCCTTAGTTACTGAAGCTTCAAAAATATTTCCGAGAGATTGATCATGACACCTATAGATTGTAGGTTGAAGCACCCTTTTGAATTAGAAGCAAAGCCAATATTTTAATGTAAACATCATGTGACACTTTGTAATAGACCATTTAGTTTCCGCTGCATTTTGGTTGTTGTTTACTAATCGTGACGTCGTGCCTCTCTGGGCCCGGGGTGTGACAGATTGGTATCAGAGCCAAAGGTTGTAGCGAAGTAGGTCTGCTTCGCGAGACCTAAACTACAACCATATGAGCCTCATAGGACCACCTTAGTGAGATTACTCTTCTAAGCTTTGCTGAACCAAGGATGTAGAAATGTGGGTTTGCTTTGCAATACCTAAGCTGTAACCATAAATAGGACCAGCCTAGTAGGTTGTTTCCATGATCCAGTGATCCAAAGTTTGTAGCAGTAATAGGTTCCCTTAAGAACTCCCGTCTTAACTTTTATACCTTAAGGATTACATATATCCCATTAAGAATTCCCTACTCTATAAGAAACCTTGATACATTAGGGTGTTATCTATGATAGGTGCACCCGAGTAAACCATGAAAGTATGGAATCTTTTTATGAGTTGGCTATTAGGACCACTGAATGTCAAGTACTAAGAATATTAGAAACCAAAGGTGTGCACATAAATTAGGACTTAAATCCTGGAGAGATACTTATCTGATTGCACAGTTGACTTTTGTCACTATATGAAACAACTTCTGTTAGCTATACACTTGATACGACTTGTGTCGTTACATGAGACAACTGCTACAATGATACTTGTTGGAATGATGATACTTGCTTACATGCCTCATTTGTAAGATGATACATGTTGGAATTTAGTGATAAGATATTAACCATGATGCCTTTTGTTTGTTCTGCTCCCTAGGATAGCATGTACCTGAATGCTCATTTATTGCTTGATTTGCTTAAACTTACTTTGAAACAATTTCTGGGTTAACTTGAATGATTAGCATAATTGGAATCTAAGTGTGCTTAATTGCAGATGATGACTAAATGAAAATCATTAACTCCAGGACCTAAATACACAAACTTGGAACTTATGATGGGAATGATTAGAATGATAGTGTAAGGTAAATTGACGATTACAGGTGCACACGTAATGGTGAATTTACAGGTACACTTGAATTCTGGTGGGCTGTAACACCCGAAAGTTTAACCTTTTTACAGGTTGTGCGACTGAGCCTTAGTCGCCTGTGATTTATGCGACTGGAGGTTCAACCGCATGCTATTCGGCCGATTGAAGCTCAACCGCACGATTGGAGTTCAACCGCCCGAATGAGTATGAGCCGCATGGAACACATGCGACTGGGGTCCAATCGCATAGTGTTGATGCGACTGAAGGTCCAGTCACCCCTGGACCAGACGCGACTGAGCTGTGAGTATAAAAGAGGAGCAGCTCCATTCTCCTTCCCAACACTTATCATTTTCAGTCGGGAAGAGAGCAGAGAGCGACCGAGAGCAGAGAAGAAAGAGGGAAAGTGCTGACCGAGCTCCGGATTTGTCGTGAGGCTAGCCAAATCGAAGCTCATCAACTTCTACCTGTTAATGTGAGTTCTAGGACCCCTCATTTACATGTTTTCTAATGATTTTGGGGCTGGAATCACATATAAACCCTATTTTTGAAATAGTGTAAGTTTGACCCATTTGGGTAAATTTTGATTAATGTGTTTATGGTATGAATTAGGACTAGAATATGCTTGTATGAGGTCCTAGTAGGAATCCCTGAGGCTTGGGAGGGTCGAATTGGGCTAAAAATGGGTTTATGGTGACTGTGGGGACGGGAGTTCGCGACTGCAGTGTATGAAGAACTCCAGTCGCTGCCCAGTTAGGGTTATGCGACTGAAGGGCCATTCGGCCGACTGAGGAATAGTTGATGTCCAATCGCCCGATTGAGGCTCAGACGCACGATTGAACCTCAGTCGCACGATGGGCTATGCGATTGGAGGATTCGGTCGCATAGGTCCAATCGCAGGGTAGTTCAATCGTACGGTTATGAGTTAGTCGCATATAGCCCAGTCGTGTAGTGTCTATTCGTACGGAAGGAAATCCAGTCGCACGATTGTATGCCCATTCGCATGACAGCCCAATCGTACGGTCCAGTCGCATGGAGGACATGCGACTGAGATAGGTTCAGTCGCCCCTGAAGGGCTGATGTGAATGATGATGCTATGTATGATTACGTATGTATGATGCTATGTATGATGACGAACGTATGATGTATGATGCTATGTATGATGATGAATGTATGATGGATGTGTGTTCCTTATAATTGTGTATGTTTATCTTTCCGAAACTTTACGAATAACGAGAATGAACGAATGAAGTATTATGTAACGTAAAGTGAAAGATTATGAAAGAGGAACACGATGATGAATGCATGTATTAACGAATGAACGAAAAGAAGAATGATGATGAATACATGCATTAATGAACGAACGAATTATGTCTTGCAGCATTGAATAACACGATTGGTCCTTCTCTGTGATCGACCATGGTCATGGTACCTCTACCGCTTACCTCTAGTACCGTGGCATACGTTTTGTTGTTGATATGTTAACTTCGGCCCGGTAGCTAATAACGATCGGGGTATAGCATAAGGTATTGGTACAATTCACCTTTCAATGTGCAAGTAAGTATGTAACGGGATTCTTGTCATTCGACCACAGTAATCATAGCCAAGTGCTATGAAGTGGGTAAAGCCTGACAGAATCCATACGAGAAGTTAAAGATAGCGATGAATAACGAATGATGATGATAATAACGAATATTATCTCTGTGTACGTATGATGTATGAACGCATGCATGAAAGGATACTTTTAAATAAGTAAAAGTATGTTTTATTACAAAACTAGAACTCACTCAGCAACGCTGACTTTTATGTGTTTTCCAGTTGGCAGGTAGTGTTGCTGAGGATGGCACGAGGCGACTACTCAGCTCTTTTGGGATGGCATTCACTTTTTGATTATGCTGCCACATCATATGTTGTGGGCCCGTAATGCACGCTACACATCATGTTGCATGCAAGTGCAAGATTTCTTGATAACCCTGATAAACAGGATTATTTAAGAAATCTTCTTTATGAAGAAAAATATATTTTTGAATTTAATATCTTCTGCTAGAGGTCGCTGTATGACCCTATGATTGCTGAGGATTCGAATACCCCGGTTTATGCATGAGCAGCAATCATAGTATAGATAGGCAATGTAAAGAAAGCTTGTATTTTGTAATCAAGACAATGATGTAAAAGCTTTTATGATGAAATGAGAATGTATATTTTATAAATTCCGCTGCGTTATTTCATTATGTTTACTTCAAATGTATGTTTTACGTGTGATGATGACCAACCGTAAGGTGCCCGGGATCGGGGCCTTACATGGGCCCTATCATGTAAGCTAATATCAATATAAAACACTTAAAGAACGAATAAATACAAGAATAAGCACAAATATTTGGAATATATTCAATAATTTCAGGTTCAAAACTTTCATGCTGGGCAAAAACCATTTAACATTGGAAGAGCTACCAAGGCCGATGTTGTAGTAACTATTCCTTTCTCTTCTCCTCTTTTCTTTTATCCTACTATCCTATTGGAATTATGATGATAAGACCATCAGAATCTGAAGATCATTAAATGATGTTCTCAAACTTAACTGGTCTCGTGCTGAGTATGGCACTCTACCTCATTGTGCCTGTACTTTAGCCATACTACTTTCAGCGATGCCTAAAAATTCCTTCCTACCTAACATTGAATTCGTCAAAACTTCTTTAACATAATGGAAGACTCTCTAACAAGGCTTATGCAACGGAGAACATACCAGAGTGATAAATTTCCGAGAAACGCCTTCTGTGGTCAATGACATAGAAGACTTGTCATTTCTTTCTTTCTTAGTAGTTCCCACTTCATAGGATCTTCTGGATTCTAGAATTCCTCTGATTATTTTCCCAAAGCCTTTGAGGAATATGACTTCTCTCTACCTATTCATTGTAATGGAACCACCTAACTCAAAGGGATATTCCTAATATCAGCTCCGATTGTGATTGATAATCACCTTTCTCAGTACTACACTCGCGAAATCTTTCATCATCTTCAACCGTTGGTCACATAATGACAATCTTCACTCGAAACTTAAGTTGAGTTATCTTAACCATGCTTTTAACCGACCTTATTGTTGGTAAATTTCTGAGCACCAGATTTCGTAGGAAATGAATCCTTGTTCTAAATTCCAGATTCTTCGGAAATAAAGATTCAAGTGCTAGAGATAATTGTCGAGAAAAGCTAACCTTCAAGAATCAAGACAAAAATATGAACTTACAACTTCTGTGGATCCCCGATTTTCATTCACCCTCTGTTCTCAATTTATTCCCTTAACGAGTAGTGCTACTTACCTTAATCCCTTTGGCATAACCCTCATCTTTGGAGATGCGCGAAAGCCGATGCGGAAAACATTAAAGCCTTGTAAGATATCTCTACTTGGAGACCTCTACTACCTGAGTGATAAGTTCGTGATTCAAGCGCGAAGATCTGAAGTAGAATACGATCTCGAACTATGCGATCAGTTATTAGAGTGGTAGTTAACCTTCTTGTACTAGCGAGCACCTTGATAAAGTCCTAAACTTGTTCGAATCGATACGGTCGATAATAATGAAGAATTCATGGGAAGAACTCATGATTGAACTTAAAGGATGGAATTGCTCCAAAAGATGTATAAGAAGCATAGAAGATCAGCTACAAGAAATCTCATGTGTTAAATCACTTGAGATCCAACTACAACGAAGTGATAGACATGCAGCAGATGGTAGACAAAGAAAGTCTGCATAATCATCCCCGATCGTAAGCGTTGGTATTATTCCTCTCTAAATTTTCAAACCTCTCCTAAATTGATTCTCTAATACCTTACCCCAGAATGCTTCGTACCGTCGGAAATTCGAGCAAAAAGTCTTACTCCCATATCTCGTTGGAACAATCGACATGATCATAAAGGATTGGAATCTAAATAGAGCTACTTGCTTCACGAATAGACCCTCTACAGGGCACAGTTACCTTGGAGAATATGGACCGAGGAAGAGGTCACGTAGAAGGTTGGCCTTAATTAGGAAGCATTATGAAGAAATTAGTGGGAACGTTTGCAGCAATTCTGCAGCTTAAGGCAACAGTTGAGGTTGCTCTTAAGGAAATTGAGTCGGAGAATAGAAGCAATATATATATATATATATATATATATATATATATATATATATATATATATATATATATATATATATATATATATATATATATATATATATATATATATATATATATATATATATATATATATATATATATATATATATATATGGAGGTACTGGACTTGAAGCTTATATTAAGGAGCTAGTGGAAGGAAAGCAGATTCGGTAGCTGTTAGATAAACAGTTCATAAGACCTAGTATGTCGTCTTGAGGAAACTTAATGCTCTTTGCGGAAGGAAAATAGAATGCTCCAGTTATGGATGGACTATTAAGAGTTAAATAAAGTCACCAAGGATAAGTGATATCGTCTTCCTAGAGATGATAACCTACTTAATCAATTTCAAGATGCTACCTACATCTTAATTGTTATCAGTCATGTTTATAGAAAACGACATTACACAAATAACAGTGGAAACCAGATAAGGCAAGTACAAAGGTTGTGCTCAAGCCCGTGTGGGAGGACCTACACATCTCATGTAATCAGAAGTCTCATGGATAGGATCTATAAGACATAATTAGACATGTCTAACATTTTGCCACTGCTACTAGGCACGACATACGAGACAAATTGCTATTGTGAAGCTATAAGATTCCGGGAAGAAGTAAAAACCGCATTGAGATGCATCAATGCTTAGGGTTAGGAGAAAGTTGTAAAGGATTGACAGAAACTTGATTCGTGTAGCTATACGACTGGCATTGTTATCCTTGGAGAAAAGCGGAATTCGTTTGTGCGCGTATAAGAAAGTTTCAGATGTGTGTTGATGCAACAGTATAAGACAATTTTCTAGTATCCCGATGATTCAAGAAATATATGGAGAACTATATTATGCAGGAACTAGAACTTCCGTAAAATAAAAGATGCATCCGAATACACTTTGGGTACAACACTACCAACTACACATCAGAATACTAGACTAAGCAAAATAGGGCGATCGACAATCGGTAATGTCAACCGCGTTGGCAAGTGTGAATAGGAGGCCATCATCCTCATTGCCCTAAGACATCCGTATTACCAAATGCGAGAGAAAAAGTACTGACCGCATCTGTATCTGCTTACTGTCGTCGACGAATGCAGATAGCCTACAGTTAGGCTTTCCTTCTATTACCTACACCGTATCATTTCCTGAACTTGTGATTCTACCAGCATCAGTTCACGTGAATATGTATATATAGCACATCCCATTTCGGGGAAACTCTTGTCATGCGTCAGATAAGATGAACGGATCTACTCGAAGTCTGAGGTTCTGATATACAGGACCGTTCCAGAAAAGGATGCATACTAGAAGAAGCACGTAGTGGAAGAAAGGGCATAACCCCTTAAGATGAAATCATAGAAGGAAGAAATCGAAGAAATTTTTTAGAAGGAAGTTGAGAACTAAAGAGTAGACTTTGAAAGCTGAAGACCTTTGTGCATGAGCTAATCTCTCTATTCTTAGAAATCGTGAAAACTTCTTAATCTTAGCTTCATAGAAATGATCGTGCAATGCCTAGATATTCATCTGTACTCGTTGGGAAAACCCAAATCCTTCTTGATTTGAAACCTTTAATCTATTGTATCATGACTATCCTGTCTAATTAATGGCATTCCTGCTGATATCCTCTTCTTGTCAATCGTTCTTAAGGTTCTCAGTAAGGGCGGTAACACCGTCGGGATTTTGGGAATCGTCTCCTTGCTAGATCTATTTTGTAGGTCGGTGTATTGAACCACAGTGGAGAGTCTCTTCTTGTTAATTCTATACGATTGATAAATGATCTGATTGTGAAGCCAAAAGCCTGTTCATAGTTTGACTCACTGATCCTGTCAAGCATGATTCTAACATCCGAATAGTTACTCCAATCCAAATCAAACCTGATTATTTGACACCTAATCATCAACATTTGTCCTGGGATGCTCAGCTAAATAACTCTAAATCTTCAAGATTCATACTATGAGTGTATCACACTCGGAAACAAATATTAACGATACTAAAATTTCGAGGGCGAAATTTCTAAAAGGAGGGGAGAATGTAACACCTCTGAAATCTAACCCAATTAGAAAGCTTAATGTATTATAGGAACCAATAAAGGTCCGGATTGATTTGGGTTTACCAGGGAAATCATGCAGAACGAAACTAGCCTTTTAGGCCCAATAAGCCCAATAAGGGCCCGAACATATAAACAAGGCCCATTTAAGGCCCAAATGCGCGTTTACGAACTAATTGAAGGAGAAACCATGAAACGAATAATTCTTATGTGATTTGAAACAACTATGGAAAGATCCAAACTGAAAACGGATTCAGAACCCATACCGGGTTAAATCCGGCAATTTAACGCGTACTAACGTCTTAATTCCATCAGAATTCCTTATAATGGATTGTCATCCAATTTAAATCCTTGTTAATGCTAAAAATATCATAAATAATTCTTGTTGAAAGATTTTTCATCAATCAAGCATAATCAACAGAAATTCATAAGCGAAACGCGAAAACTGGTTTTTACCGGCACTTAACTGACAGCTGTTATGACGACCGAGTCTCGTAACTCCGTAAATATTTATCTAATCATTGTTTACTATCATAACATATTAAATTTGATGAATGGTACGTTGTCCGGAATAACTGCGTTCCGAAACGCAACCGTGACGCGAACCGGGTTACGATCTGGTAAAACCCGAGAATTCGTCAGAAAAAGCTTTAACGTGACTAACATAGGGAGTTAATGCTCAAAATGTCATTTTAATACCTGATTGCATATAATTTGATACTAAAATGATCATAATAACGCTCATTCGATAAAAACGCGTAAAACCATAAACGTGGTGATTACGCGGTTATCTACTAAATTCATTTAATTATTCGATATGTTTTTAATACGATAAAATTTATAATCTTGGAATATTTATAACATTTTGTATGACCGAATCTAACGGGAAAAGAAAAGTTTAACGTTGCGCGAAAACTTAATCAAACGTGTACGAACCGACCCGTATTCGAACTCATCATTTAACCCTAGTATATAAGCATCATATTACTCATTCTAGGGTTTCAAAAACCCCATTTGGGCAGAAAAGCCGCGGCCACCTCTCTCCCTCTCATCTCCGGCGAAGTTCCGGCCACCGGCGGCGATTCCGGCGACGCCCCGGCGAGTAGCATATATCAAATCGAAGCTCTTGGAAAGACGAACACGATGGCGGTAGTGGCTCCTTCTCATTTGCAAGGATGAGCAAGTTATGGAAGAGAGAAGGAGCTGTGGCGGCTAGGGTTCCGGCAGAGTTCCGGCTGCCGCAGCCGGCGGCTGGCGGCGAGTGGCGGCGAGTGCCACCCATGGTCTTCTTCCTCTCGACGAGACCTTTCCAATGGTGCTAGCCTCGTCTTCTAACTCGCATCGGTTTGAATGATATGGCCGATTGAAAGTGGCGGCAGCTGGGTTGGTTCGATGGCTGTGTGGTCGCTATTGTTGGTGTCGTTGGCTGTGGTTAGCGGCCGTGATAAGGGATGTGCCTGCTACGGTGGTGTTGTTGGTCGACAGGGGTTCGATATTGGTGCTGGTGGTCGATGGTGGTCGCGACGGTGATGATAATGGCTGCGGTTATGGTTGAGGTTGGCGGTTGAGGGCTTTTGTCCGTGATGGTGGCTGTGGTTGCTGATGGCCGTGGTGATGGTGCTGTTCTGGTGGCTTCCGGTGACGGCCGCTGCAGTGGTGAAGGGCCGTGATGGTGGCGATGGTTGTTATTGGCTGTGGTTGATGGTAGACGACGGTTGTGGCTATAGGTGTTAATGGTTGTGGGCGATTTTGGGCACCCAAAGGCTGCCCGAGGTGGCTGTGACCAGGGGGTTAGGCTGGTGCGACGGGTACCAAGGGCTGTTGGTTATGGTATAGTTGTGCATGTGAGGGTTATGGTATTGGATGTCGGTTGTAGTGGCTGCATGTGGTGAATGGTGATGGTAGAAGTCACAACCGAAGGGTTTGGTAACGTATGTTTCGGTTATGGTTGCGTTTGGTTATTAGATAACAATGTAGTAGTGTTTGTATATAATTTTGGTACGTTTTGACTAGGTTAAACGTTAGTCAAATTGATGGTCAAAGCTGGTCAACCGTGGTCAATGGACAATCAACACGTTGCGGGTCGGAACGAGCGGATTCTAGGACACGATATGGAAACGTTAGGTATAACCAAGCGTTAAGCATTCTTACACGTATAAATGTGGAGATTATATATTAACTTGTTTGTGTGTTGAGCTCCAATTATATTTAAAACATTAACTAGTGTATAAAGCATCAAGAACAAATATGTATAAAATATTAACTAGAAATGGCGTGACCAATCTCATAATGTAAAACAAGTCTGGTAATATTATCATATAAACAGGATATTAGACCACTTATAAGTAATTATTTGATCTCATGTCATACTAATCTTTACAACACTCCGAGATGTAAAGTGCTTACAAATACAATAATACATCTATATATATACATATATATATATATATACGATATACACTATAGGTAAACCGATATTTTACATGTACTTATTTAAGGCAAAAGGCTTGTAATTCTATAATAATTCGTCATCTTATTATTATTATTAGTTGACCATCTCATTACTATTGAAATACATATTATTTGCAACACCTCTTTTATTCAATATTTATATAGACAACTATTATCAATATTTGGGGTTACTCTAGCATCGATCAATTTAACCGTATGATGTAAGTGAAAGCATTATAAACAACATTTGGAACATTATAGATTACTTACATCATCAATAAAAATTATCGATAAAGATTTGGAATCCTTGATATCAACTGTTTATGGTCACATTCTTTATGCAAAGAATCATTTATTGAATAAAGACAAAAATTAACCTAATGTGCTCGAGTTAATACATAACAATTGATAATTTTCACAAGAAGCTATGCTACATTAAGGATATTAAACACCAATATAAAGTCAACTAAAGAGCTCAACCGCACGCATGTAATAGCATCGTGCTAATTTAAACGTGCATCTTATATGTTCTAATTAGGATTGCTTTGTTGGTGATGATCACTTTTCTTTATCGAGCTCTGAATTTATATAAGGATACAGGTGAGTTCTCGTGTTCCCCCTTTTTACTTTTGTTTTGGGGATGAAGCTTGCTCCTTTTAAACTGAAACTCTTATGTGTGATACTGTTTACTGTTTGGCATGATCTTTGTTTTATGAACTTTGATTGTGCTTACTTGATGCTTGTATGTGGGACTTTTTGGATACCTGCTGATACTTTAGTCATAATCATTAATTCTTTTGTGAACCGCTTGTTCTTACGTGAATAGATCTATTTGGGGAATCCCCCATGCACAGTGGCTCCCGCCACAGGGAGGTACCCCACTGAGATCCTGAGGGGTCGTTTGTGGCATGTAACAGGTTTTGGGTAAGATACTATGGTAAACCATCCTAGTAGGAGTGGTTCACTATTCTGAAGCTTGGTCCTTTTTCCTACAGGAATATCCGGTTAAACACAAGTTTAGAAGAGGCCAACCGGGGACCAAGTGCAGGGTTGATTGTGATACCCCACAATGACTGATACTAAAAACGATGCTTTTAAAATCGAATGAGATTTTTTTTATAGATTATCACACTTGATTCTAAAACCTTCACTTGTGGACTCTAAGAGTCCCTTTTATTTTTGAAACTTTAACCACTTGAACTCACCAACTTTATGTTGACACAATTTTCTTTTTGAGCATGTCTTCAGGTACAACTAGGGAGAATAATTGAGCTATAGAAGTTACCCAAATCCGAAGCAAGATACGAGGGTAGAGGTTAAAGAGAAAGGTTGAGCCTAGAAGCCTTAGTTACTGAAGCTTCAAAAATATTTCCCGAGAGATTGATCACGACACCTATAGATTGTAGGTTGAAGCACCCTTTTGAATTAGAAGCAAAGCCAATATTTTAACGTAAACATCATGTGACACTTTGTAATAAACCCTTTAGTTTCCGCTGCATTTTGGTTGTTGTTTACTAATCGTGACGTCCCGCCTCTCTGGGCCCTGGGTATGACAGGAAGGGACAGTATCCAATGGGATAATAAGCTTCGATAAAGTCAAAGTCTGTTCTTAGTTGAACTTTAATCTTTTAAGCGTATCCCAAATCTATGATAAATCATATTCTGTTCTATTTGATGATTCTTTTTATTATGTTTTGAAGCCAGGATTTCAGATTAGCAAGGATTGGGTAATTGTTAAAGCTATCAGGGATCAAGATGTATACAAATTGGATATGTCTCAAGTTGATCCATCCATAGAAACAACTTGCCGCATTGCTAAAGCATCAAATGATAAAAGTCAGCTTTGGCATAGACGTCTCGGGCATTCCAACTTCAAGAATATGAACAAGCTTGTAGCAGGAAATCACGTTATTGGAGTTCCATCCAAGAAGTTTGTAACTACTGATCACTGCTTAAAATGCTTGAAGGGAAAGAAACACCAAGCATCTTGTAAGACCAAGCCAAACAAACAAACAAACAAACATACCCAGTAAATCCCACTCAAGTGCAGGGTCTGGGAGGGGTAGATGGATGCTAGTCTTTCCTCTATCTTAGGAGATAGAGAGACCGCTTCCGAAGAGATCCCCGACTCACTAACGAGATCAATAACAATAGCAATTATAATATACGGCATACAACACACAGATATCAAACACAAGAATCGCGTATAAGGGTAGAATGAGGAAAATAACGGTCCCGTAAAAAGTGTACGTTTACCCTTCCTATACACAGATCCTGCTAAAAGTCCTTAATTTTAATTCTACGCCTCCACGCACTCCTATCCTCGATCATGTGCTCAGAGAGGTGCAATACTACCATATCTCGCCTAATTATCTCATCCCAAGTCAACCTAGGTCTACCTCTACTCCTCTTACCCTCTATGTTGATGTTCTCTACTGCTCTAACGGGTGCTACCATCGGCCTCCGCTTTACATGCCCAAACCATCTTAATCTTCCCTCTCGTATTTTATCTGTGATACAAGCCACCTCAGCATTCGCATTTCCGCGACCTCTATTTGTCTCTGGTGCAATTTCTTTATGGCCCAACAGTCTGTTCTATATAACATAGTTGGACGTACTGCCACTCTGTATAGTTTTCCCTTTAGCTTTGCTGAGAACCTCTTATCACACAGGATCCCTGATGCTGCTCTCCATTTGCACCATCCTGATTGCACACGGTGAGCTACATCGCTGTGTATCTCTCCGTCGTTTTGTACGTACGAGCCCAGGTATTTGAACCTAGACATCTGTGGTACCGTCATGCCCTGGATACTGATTTGGGTGTCCTCTTCAGATGTTGCACATGGACCTTTTTGGACCATCCAATGTCAAGAGTATTAAAAGAAAATATTATTGTTTAGTTATCACTGATGAATATACAATATTTTCATGAGTTTTCTTTTTGAATGCTAAATCTGAAACGGCTGAATTATTAAAAGAATTCATCATAAAAGTTGAAAATCAATTAGATCAAAAAGTGAAGATAATAAGAAGTGATAATGGTACGGAATTCAAAAATGCTAATATTGACATGTTATGTGTAGAAAAAGGAATCGCTCATCAGTTCAGTGCTCCTAGAACTCCTTAACAAAATGGAGTTGGTGAAAGGAAGAACAAAACATTGATTGAGGCTGCACGATCTATGTTAGTAGACACAAAAATTCTGATCACTTTCTAGTATGAAGCAATTTCAACTGCGTGTTTTGTACAGAATTGAACGTTAATCATGAAAGATAAACGGAAAACTCCATATGAGTTGATGTTTAGCAGGAAACCAAACATAGATTTTCTTAAATCTTTTGGTTGTCCAGCTATGATTCTAAATTCAAGTGATCATCTAGGGAAAATTTAAGCAAAATCTGATAATGGATTTTTTGTCGGACATTCATCTGTTTCAAATCCTATCGAGTTTATAACTCTGGGACAAATGTCATAATTGAAACATTCAACGTTAAATTCTTGGAAAATTCATTTCCATTAGTTTCAAATGGTCCCGCATGGTTATTTGATTTAGATTCTTTGTCAAACTCTTTTCAATCTTACTTGTTTGATCAATCTAACTTCCTTGATTCTATAGGTAAGAAGAAAGCTCAAAGAGATCTTGGTTCTTTCAGTGATGACTCAGATTCTGATGACCTAAATGATTCAAGCCCATATTACCCATTCTTCTCTTTTATCAAGGATTCAACTATTCCATTTAATGAAAATGATCAATCTCATCAAGATTTAGATCATTTAGTTTCAGAAGGTCAAGATGTTTCTCAACCAATTCCTAGTGATGATACTGAATTTCTACAACCTGAGTCTAGAACATCATCCATCTTTGGTGATGCAGTTGATTCTGGTAATCTTGATTACTTTATCAACTCACCGACTCAAGTTCCAAATTTCAATCCACATTCTTCAAGCCTATTGCATCAGCTCTCCAACTTGAATCAAACAAATCTAGATGTTAATGTTCAAAGGAATGAAATTCCGACATCTCGTATTCACAAGAATGAGCAAATATTTGCTTATACTCGTGTTT
Source organism: Flaveria linearis (assembly GCA_024085815.1). Classification (NCBI taxonomy): domain Eukaryota; kingdom Viridiplantae; phylum Streptophyta; class Magnoliopsida; order Asterales; family Asteraceae; genus Flaveria; species Flaveria linearis. The sequence goes on along the minus strand of CM044004.1, from coordinate 31,235,676 downwards.
TCTTTCTCAAGTTATTCCTAAAAACATTAAGAAAGCATTAAAGGACAATGGTGTAACACCCAAAAATTTCTGGTTGGAGTGTCATGCGACTGGGGCATCCATACACATAGGAGTCATGCGACTGGAGTCCCATGCGCATGGAAGTCATGTGACTGGAGGCTCATAAGCATGGAAATCGCACGACTGGAGCTCCATATGCATGATAGTCGCACGACTGGAGTGTCCAATCGCATGGAGCTCAGGCGACTGGAGCGTCCATACGCCTGGAGCTCAGGCGACTGGACTGGGGGTATTTAAGGGTGAGGGCAGCCCAAAGCCTCTCCCCACACTTGCAAAACTCAGTCAAAAAGAAGAGAAGAGAGAAAGAAGAGAAAAAGAAGAGAAAAAGAGAGAAAAGTGGTGATTCGGGCTTGAAAATCATTGAGTGACTAGTCCAAACAAAGCTCTTCGTCTTCTTCTTGTTTATGTGAGTTCTAGGACCCCTCTTTTACACGTTTTGAAGGATTTTTGGGGCTGGAACACATCTGAAAAACTATTTTTGGGTTTTGGGTGTTTAACCCGTGTATGTATGAATGTGTATGTGTATGACTCGTTTAGGGCTTGATTTTGGGCTTAGATAGGATTGAATTAGGTTATGGTGTGTTTCCCTATGGATTAGAAGGGTTAATTTGAGCTCAAACAAGGTCTGGAAGGGCTTGGAGGATGAGAGATGCGACTGCAGTTCGGGATGAACTGCAATCGCTGCCCAGCTAGGGATAGGCGACTGGAGGGCCAATCGGCCGACTGAGGGGTGACTGGAGGGCCAATCAGCCGACTGAGGGACGACTGGGGCTCAATCGGACGACTGAAGCTCAATCGCACGACTAGAGGTTCAGTCGCACAACAGGTCATACGACTTAGAGCTCAGTCGCATAGGTCAATTCGTATAGCGTTTCAGTCGCACGACTGAGGGTTCAGTCGCATAGAAGCCCATTCGCATTGTGTTCATTCACACGATAGAAAGTACATTCGCATGATTGGGTGTTCATCCGCATGGATGCCCATCCGCATTGGTCCAATCGCATAGTGTTCAGTCGCATGGAGGCCATGCGACTGAAAGTTGCCCAATCGCCCAAATAGGGTTGTAGTGTATGAGGAGAAGCATAGTTTGATCAGTGACCCTCGGGAAAAGAGCAAGGGTAGGTAATGATGTGATAGTCCCTGTAGGTACATGTGTGACGACCGTGAGACGTTAGAAGCTATACTGGGCATGAGGATGATAGAGTTGCATGTTTATGTATGATAGATGTATGTTAAGTACGAAGTTGCCATGATAGATGGTGATGACTGAGGGGTTGCGAATGCTAATGTTCCTTGTTTTGACGTATGTTTATCTTTTCGTATCTTTACGTATATGTGTATGAATGAATGAAAAGTATTATGTAACATAAAGTGAAAGATAATGAAAGTGGAACGTAATGAATGAATGCATGCATTAATGAATGAATGAACTAACACATGAAATAATGAATGGATGAAAGGCTTACAAGCAAGTGTATGAGGTGAGTCACTCTGTGTCACAACAGACTCAAAAGAGGTCCTTGTCGCGTACTCCGGTATTGCAGGAGACAGGATCTAGGTGAACGAGAGTAAGATTGGCTTGCAAGCAGAAGGAAAGGAGGTTCACAACTCATTGAGAGTTGTTAGCTCAACTATGGGTGTGTGTTATAGCGTGTGATCTTGGCTAACTCAAAAGGGGACATAGACACAGTGGGAGTTCAGTTTTGGTAACTGCTCTGATACGTGCGATGTGGTATTCACTGTGTGCTATGTAGCGTGCGATTTTGGCCTACCTCATGTGGATTATGTAGTGTGCGATTTTAGGGCTAACCCATGAGATCGCGGGCGATTCTGGTTATACCCCGAGAGCCCTCATACACACAGGGGGAGTCGGTCTTGGTGACCTCTCCGGTGGTGCGATTTGTGCGATATGTATGGTGGAACTCATAAGGGAACATGGACACAGTGGGAGTTCAGTTTTGGTAGCTGCTCCGATACGTGCGACGTGGTATTTACTGTGTGCTATGTAGCGAGCGATTATGGCCTTCCTCATGTGGATTATGTAGCGTGCGATTTTTGGCTAACCCATGATATGGCGTGCGATTCTGGCTGAACCCCAAGAGTTCTCACACAGAAGGAGAGTTGGTCTTAGTGACAACCCCAAGGGTGCTATTTATGTTATATGTACTTCAGGTACGAAGATGTGAAGGTGCGATAAATAAGATAATAAATGAATGAAGGACAAAGCAAGAATGAAAGAAACAAACGAAAGATAATAAATGTAATGAAAGCTAAAGAACGAACGAATGAAAATAATGAACGGAAGGAACATAGTGTTAACACAGGAAACGGGATCCTTGTCACTCGACCCCATTAATCAGGGCTGTGTGCCATGAAGAGGGTAAAGTATGACCGGATCCAGATTGAAGTAAAAGATAGAGAATGCATGAAAGATAAAGATAGATAATGAACGAATGACAGACTGAGAATGAATGAAAGTTAAGGCTATGGAATGAATGAGAAAAGAAGAAAATAATGATATTATCTATGTGTACGTACGATGTGTGATAGCGTAAAAGTAAACAAACAGTTTTTAAAGGAAAGAAAAGTATGTTTTATTATAAAACTAGAACTCACTCAGCAACGCTGACTTTTTGTGTTTCCAGTTGACAGGTAGTGTTGCTGAGGATGGCACGAGACGGCTACTCAACTCTTTTGGGATGACATTCCTTTGTTAAATGTTTTTGCAATGTATTATGTTGCATGCATTTATAAAACAAAATGGTGTTTGTAGAGGATTCGGATAAACGGGATTACTTAAGGAATCCCCTTAAAAGAAAGATGATGTTTTCTAATGTTTCCGCTGCAACGATCGTAATGCAATGTTATGAAATGACATGTTTTTAGTTATTAATGAAAGTTATAAATTCCACCGCAAAATAAATGTTCGTTTTGAAATGTTTATGTGCGATGAATGACCAACCGTAAGGTGCCCGGGAACGGGGCCTTACAAGTTGGTATCAGAGCTAAAGTTTAAGTGAAATGGGTAAATTTTCAAAATAAACCTAAACTTAAACTGAAAATGGGACGGAAAGGGAAGGAATGCAAAACAGAGTAGCTGCGTGCCATCAGGTATTTTTCTTAAAGTTAACCGGTATTATGTGCACATGTTATGTGTTTATGTGTTACTGTTAGATTTAGATGCTAATGTAGTCAGGACAGGTAATGCTTGGGGTGTTAAGAGTAGAGTAAGTGGCTAATCACAACTGATCACTGTAATTAGGGACTTACTATATTTGACATAAACTGAGCTACTTCCTCGAATGACTGTGTTAGTGTTTGAATCTTTCAGTGTGTTATAGAGGATGGCCGGTGGTAGATCTTCTAAGACTTCACGCGGTGGAGGTAGTGACGGACGTGGTGTTGAACCACGAGTCATGAGAGGAGGACCTAGAGTTGAACAAGTGGTTCACGAGGAATCCGAAACCCCTCAACCGAAGGGCGGAGATGAGAGTGCTAACTTGAGAGCCTCGGTAAAAGATGCGGTAGTCGAAGAAGTGCATCAGGTCCTGCAGACGATCCTACCGTCTGTAGTGACTGAGGTGATAAAGGTTGTTAGAGACAGGGAGAGGCAAGAAAGGGGTAGATCTTCGGGTGAAAGGAGACGGACCGAGACTGAAATGGTTTTCTTCGATGACGAAGAGGAGGAAGAGCTTGTGCCGGAGCCGGCACAAGGCTGTAATTATGGGGCGTTTCAACGATGCAGACCCCCAACTTTTGATGGTAATGGCACTGCTGCTGCTGCTCACCGATGGGTGAGGGAAATGGAAGTCATTCTAAACATCAGTGAGTGTCGAGAAGACCAGAAGGTAAAGTTTACTGCCCATTCTTTCATGGACTCAGCTTTGTGCTGATGGGACAACATAGTGCAAGTTAAGGGTAGCCAGGCTACGGAAGGATGAGATGGTCAGAGTTGAAAAGGCTGGTGATTGAGGAGTTACGTCATCACCGTGAGATGGATAATGTTGAAAGAGAGTTCCTGCAGTTGGAAGCGGGGATGATGACGCGTCAGCAGTACACCATCAAATTCAACGAGATGGCACTATTGGTGCAGGATCACGTGACACCTCTCTCGCGGAAAATCCAAGAGGTATATTCAGGGCTTGCTGGCGGATATTCGTAGGCACATGATTGCTGCCCAACCAAGCACGTTTACGTCAGTAGTTGATTTGGTGGGAAGGTTGTATGACGAGCGGGAGGCGATAAAGGTAGCGGGCGAAGCGGGGTAGCGAGCCTATGTTAAGAAAGAGAGAGGAAGGTGAGATAGTGATGAGGGAATGGTGGCCGCAGGCAAGGTGATGAGGATCGATGATCAGGAGGGGATAACAAGACAGAATGTGGTATGCGAGAAGTGTGGTAGAGGTCACGAAGGGGAATGCAAAAGGGGACCAAATACTTGCTACAAGAGTGGGAAGCGTGGTCATATGGCTAGAGAATGTGGAATCATGAGATGCTATAATTGTGGAGGAATTAGTCATATGAGTAAAAACTGTGAGAAGCCAAGGGCGGAAAGCTCGAGAGTGAAGAAGGCTGGAGGAAGGAGAACAAAGGGTGAAGGCTAGAGCGGACTTCGACTTGACGTCAGGTACGTTAATTTAATTTTGTGCTCTTATGCCTTGAATGCGATGCCATTAGTAGTTCGTCCCTACTGCCTTCTGCGAGTTACAAGTTGGTATCATGTCAAAAGAAGAAACATCGATGAGTCCTTTGATGTAGAGACTACTATTAGTGGATTCATTAGGTTACCTAGTGCCCTAGAGGATTGCGTGATGCAATTGAGAAAGCTGTGTCACCCGTTGTCTGAGGAACAGTTTTAGCCTGTGATTGGTTCATTAAACGGCAACGTATGTATAGTTTCAACGTTGTAGTAAGCAAGTAGAATGGGAGATCGAAAGAAAGAAAAAGATAGATTTGGTTTGGGCTAAGAAGCCGATGTGCTTTTCTATCACAGTATACCTGTAAGGAACCTGAGGAAAACCGATCTCGGTGCAGTTTTTTTGGAACAACACGTAGCACGATTAATGAATGCCTTTCTTGTTAGTTGTTTGGGTTGCCAGAGGGTCATTATTTGTTAGACCAAAAGAACCAATGAGCCAAGATCATAAAAACCTCTAATTCCCACATGACATCACACCAACTGCTGAAGACCTTCATCAGCAGTTTGACAAAGTCTGAAGAATCAACAGCTGAAGATCAAAGATCTGAAGTACAACAGCTGAAGATCCCAAAGTACTGAAGATAAGTACTGAAGTCTGAAGTACTGATAAATACAAGTACTGAAGACTTCAAGTACTGAAGACTTCAAGTACTGAAGACAAGTGCTGAAGATCAAAGTCTGAAGAACTAAAGAAACTGAAGATCAACTACTGATGCACAAAGTCTGAAGACAATGACTGAAGACATCAGCTGATGACAACTACTGAAGTCATCAGCTGATGAATCATCTGAAGACCAAAGTCTGAAGACCAAAGTGCTGAAGCTTCAGAGTTTGTCACAACAGCTGAAGAAGTCTTCTTCAGTTGTTGTGATGGTTTTTCTTTTCAGTAGTTTTATATTTTTCTTTCAATAGTTTGTGCAACAGCTGAAGAGTTTGTTCTTCAGCTGTTATAGTTCAGTAGTTGTAAACGACTGAAGAGTTTGTTCTTTAGTCGTTGTAGCTTTTCAGTAGTTTCCTTTTCAGTACTTGTAATAGGTAAAACACTTAGTAATTTTGTAAGAAGATGTCAGCTGTTATGACATCTTCAGTAGTTTAAGTGTTCTATCAGTAGTTAGTTAAATAACTGTTAAATGTCAGTGGAATCTGACAACAGTATGGGTCTTTTGCCTATAAAAGGGCAGTGACCTAATTGTATTCCACGCCGAAACATGTGAAACAAACAGAATATTATTCCTTTTAGGTAGAATTATTCTCTCTCTCTCTACATTTACTTTACATGCAATATTCTTCATGTTCTTGCATTAATTGCTAAGTTTCGTGCTAAATCCGCTGCGAATACAATCTAATTGATCAAACTAGGGGCTGAGATCCTGTCAAATGGTATCAGAGCAGGTTAATCATTGATCGATTTCACTATTGATCATTTGAAACTGCTCTTTTGATTTCTACGTTTGATCGAATTAGCAATTTGCAAGAATTAGCAATTTGCAAGAATTAGCTATAGTGAGTGAGATTCTGCTATTTCTGGCCGAAAACTTGAGGTCTCTCGTGGTTTTGAGCTACATTTGTTTTGTTTAAACTTGATTTTGACTAAAAACTGAGATGACTACACCAACAAACGATCCTCACAATACTGGTTCCTCAACCAAGCCTCCGATGCTTGTGAGGAATGAGTATAACATATGGCAACGACGTATGCTTCACCACTTGTCTGTCAACAGTGCTGGTTGTTGGAAGTCAGTGGTGCATGGACCATACAAGCCTATGGTGAGCATCCCTGAATCTAATGAACAGGTTCCGAAGAAACCTGAACAATATTCGGACGAAGATCTAAAGCTGTTCAAGATTAATGCTAGAGCCCATGGGATTTTAGCCATGGCTATTCCAAATGAGATTTACTCAGGGCTTTTGCATCATGAAACTGCTCATGACCTATGGGTTGCTCTGAAGGAACAATTCGGAGGAACCGATTCGGTCCTAGCAAATACTAGGGAAATCCTCGCCCAACAATATGAGACATTCTCTCATAGGAAGGGTGAGACTCTGACTCAGCAGTTTGAGTGGTTTTCTTGTTTGATCTCTGAGTTGAAGATGGTCAAACAAGAGTACTCCAACAGCCAGATGAACAACAGATTCCTCATGTCACTGCCTGAGAGATGGGACACTTATACTATTGTCCTACGTTCCAGTGCAGACCTGGATACTCTATCTCTCACCCAACTTCATAGGAAACTGCTCACATTTGAGAGTGAGATAGAGCAAAAGAGGAAGTTGTCCACCTCTGGCAAGCTCACTGGTGACTTTGTCCATGGCAATGCTGCCTTGATAAGTCAAGAGTCTGAATATGCTGCATCAGAAAGTTCTTATGATTAGCATATTGATTTCTCTACCAACTCTGAACAAGCTTTTGTTGGTGTTAGTAGTAGTTCAGGAGGTAGCAGTGATAACTGGTGCTTTTTGATGGAAGATTTGAGGGGCATTCCAGATGATGATCTGGAGGAGATGGATATTTTGAGCCAAATGGCAATGATCAATATAAGATCTCAAAAGTTATACAAAAGAACTGGTAGGAAATTCCTTGGTCTCTCTGGCAAAACCAAAGTTGGTTTTGACAAGAGCAAGTTGAGGTGTCACAAGTGCCAAAGGCTTGGACACTTTGCTAGAGAGTGTAGATCATCTGGATCTAACTCCTCTGCACCCTTTGTGACTTTTCCAAGCAATAGCTCATAGCATAGAGGGCAACATTCCTCCAGTTCTGGCCATCCATCACAAGCACAGGCATCACCTTCTTATTTTGTGCCTCAGGGTTACATGCCATACTCATACCCCTGCTACTATGTGCCTCAGCCCAGTCAAACTCAAGCACCTTCTGCTCAGCCACCACAGGCTCTTCCTGAGCCTCAATCTTCCCCATCTCATCGTCAAACACAACCTCAACAACATAGCTTCTTCACCCCAGGAGTTGTTGACTGGAGTAGTCTGCCAGGTGATCTATCTGGTCAGGAACAACTACTCCAAGGTGCTGGTCAACATGGTGGTGATAGTCCATTTGGAAATCTTGCTCTGATGGCCCTTGAGTCTGCTGAGGGGTCATCATCCAATGCCTCATCGCAGATATCCTCTGAGGCCAAAGCCAAGCTTTGTTCTGAATCATGCATAGCAGCATGTGCTTCTATTAGAGAAGCAAATGTAGCTTTAATAGATAAAAATCATGAGCTAGAGCAAACAATTTCCAAAAAGAAAGCTGAATTTGAGGCTGCACTTAGTGAGAAAAATGATGAGATTTACAAGATTAAATGCCAAATAAAAGATGGTAAAGCTAGGGAAGATGTACTTCTAGAGAAGTACAGAGACCTCAAGGAAACTCTTGCAAACACCCAAGTAGAGTGTGATCGATGGGTGCAATCATGCAAGGGTTTTGAAATGCTTCTTAGCAAGCAATCAACTTCCAATGTGAAGTTTGGCATTGGTTATAATCACACTGCTCCTCCTACAGATTTTACTTCAAGAGCAGAAGTTGAATCTGATGGAGAGAGCAATAACCAATCCTTCTCATCATGTGACCTACTATCTTCTGATTCAGCATCATCAGAGATAAAAGTCAGCATTAGCTCCTGCCAAAACCAATCAGCTGATGCTACAACAGCTGTTGGTTCAAATGCTGACTGTCACATGATCAAAAGGTTGATCAACTCAGGTGTTGTCTCTAGAAGTACTGAAAGTACTGGAGAGCAAGTGATAACACCTGAAGTTCAAACCTCAACTAGTGCCAGCACTGAAGAGAAGAAAACTGACCGTAGAAAAGGTTTGAAGACAACTAAAGAAGAGGTCAGGAAAGCAAGTACTAAAGGGAAGAAAACTGCTAGTACTGATGACAAACAGCTGAAGAACAAGTCTTCAGCAGTTTCATCTTCTTTAGTTGATGATCAACACAAGATGAAGAAGAAGCCATGTGAAGTATGTGGCTTGTTCAATCATCTTACTGATGATTGTTGGTACAAAAGGGGATCCAAACTCAAACAAAAGGAGAGAGTTAAAGAGCAAATAAAGAAATTGAAAAATGAGTTTGAAACCAAGTTTGTACTAGCAACATCAAAGCCTGAAATCCCTAAGCCCAAAGCTAAATCTAAAAAGAAAGTAGGGGTTACTCAGGCAATAGCTGAGGTTGCTCAAAAGAAGATGGTGCAACATAGGAATCCATCATCAGCAAGTCTCAATGTGTCTGAAGAGCTGAAAGCTTTATCACAAAGTCAGACACAACTGGTGATGATGGTTCAACATCTAATTGGAAGAGTCAACCATTTAGATGCTCCTGTGTTGAAACCACAGGAAAGGAAGTCCAAGCCAAAGGGTTCCTCTTCTACACCATCTTCTTCACCTCAGGTTGTTACACATAACACACCTGTTAGTGTTGCACCTGTAGTTGAGAACAGACCCAAAACCAAACAGGTTTGGGTCTCTAAAACTAACTAACATGTGGTTATGATTGCAGGGTTCTTCGACATGCCAAAGAAGCATCTGGTATGTAGACAGTGGAGGATCCATGCACATGACTAGAAGCTGCTCCCTTCTTAATGACTACTCTCAATGAAAGAAGGGATTTGTCTCCTTTGGCAATGATGCAAAGGGTTACATCATCGGAAAAGGCTTTGTTTCCAATGGGGAAATAAGGTTTGATGATGTTAACCATGTGGAGAATCTCAAGTACAACCTCTTGAGTGTCAGTCAAATGTGTGATAAAGGCCATGTTGCCCTTTTCACAAGCCAGAACTGTCGGATTCTGTCATCCAAAGTTCTAAATTTGATTGACAAGGTGTTAGATGAATACACTCTCCTGAAGGCCAACAGGACAGGAAGAGTGTATGCCTTAGATCTTTCCAAAAAGATAGATCTAAAAGGCCATCCTTGCCTATTCTCCAAGGCATCTCCTCAAGAGTCTAATCTATGGCATAGAAGGCTGGGGCATGTTAATTTCAAGAACATGAATCAGCTGATAAGCCATGGTTTAGTAAGAGGATTGCCTTTGAAGGAGTTCAAGTGTGAAGACAACTGCACTGCTTGCTTAAAAGGAAAACAACACAAAGTTTCATTCCCTTCAATAGAAGAACCAAGTCCACTGCCTGCTTGCAGCTCCTGCACATGGATCTCTTTGGTCCTGTCAGAGTGATGAGCATGGCAAAGAAGAAATACTGCCTGGTAATTGTGGATGATTATTCTAGGTTTGTATGGACTTTCTTCTTGCACTTCAAGGATGAAGCAGCCAAGACAATCATGAAGTTTGTGTTATTTGTAGAAAAGCAGTATTCCCTACAGGTCAAGTGTGTGAGGAGTGACAATGGAACAGAATTTAGAAACCACTCACTTGATGACTTCTACCTGTCCAAGGGAATTAAAAGGCAGTTTAGTATTCCTAGAACTCCTGAGCAGAATGGAGTGGTTGAGAGAGAGAACAGGACTCTCATTGAAGCTGCAAGGTCAATGTTGGCCGACTCAGGGCTGCCAATGACCTTTTGGGATGAAGCTGTCAATACAGCTTGCTATGTACAAAATAGAGCTTTAGTGAATAAGAGGTTGATGAAGACTCCTTATGAAGTACTTCATCATTTGGCTCCTCTGATTTCATTCTTTAGAGCCTTTGGGTGTCCATGTTTTATTCTCAACACCAGCAACCCACTCCAGAAGTTTGCTAGTAAGGTGGATGCAGGGTATTTTGTTGGTTATTCATCAACTTGCAAGGCATACAGAGTCTTCAACTGTAGGACAAAAGTGGTTGAAGAAACTCTACATGTTAAGTTCAATGAATCTCCAAATGACAAGATTCCACAAAACCCTGTGGAGTTGTTTGATCTGGACATACTGCAATATGTTTCTTATCAACCTCCAGCTGTTGAGCCTGTCAACAGTTCTCCACTTGGTGGTACTGATGATGATGTAGTCAGTACTCACCTCTTCAGGTTTAGTGACAACCTGCCTGAGTCCACTAAACCTGATGCTCCTGTAGCTTCGGCAGTCCCATCCACAACAAATGCTAATGAGATTTCTGCATGATCTACTTCATTTGAGCTGCCATCTCCTACATGTTTTCAAGAATCTCCATCAACATTTGTTGCTGCTGAAAGTCCTACAAACACTTGCACTGATATTATAGTCTATCAAGAGCTGAAGAATCACCCCACATCTCAAATCATTGGTGATATCAATGCTGGAGTTTCAACCAGGAGTCAATTGTCCACTTTCTGCTTCTATGCTCTCTTCATTAGTCAGCAAGAGCCAAAGAACTATCATGTTGCTTTAAGAGACAATGGATGGGTTGAAGCAATGCAGCTTGAGCTTCTTCAGTTCAAGAAACAGCAAGTGTGGGAGCTTGTTCCTTTACCCCGAGGGAAGTGTGGAATAGGCACTAAATGGGTATTCAGGAACAAAACAGATGAGAAGGGCCAAATAGTTAAGAACAAGGCCAGGCTGGTTGTCCAGGGTTTGCACAAGAGGAAGGCATCGACTATGATAAGACCTTTGCCCCTGTGGCAAGATTGGAAGCAATCAGACTGTTCTTAGCTTATGCTGCCTTTCACAGTCTTAAGGTCTATAAAATGGATGTCAAAAGTGCCTTCTTATATGGTAAAATAAAAGAAGAAGTTTATGTGTGTCAACCACCAGGCTTTAAGGACAATAAACATCTTGATTGGGTGTACAAGCTTGATAAGGCTCTTTATGGGCTGAAGCAAGCTCCTAGAGCTTGGTATGAGACACTATCAACTTTTCTTCTAAAGAATAAGTTCACTAGAGGCACCATTGATAAAACCTTATTCATCAAGACTGTGAGACAACATAAGCTCCTTGTTCAAATTTATGTAGATGACATCATCTTTGCATCCTCTGATCTAAAGTTGTGTGATGAATTTACAATGCTCATGAAGCAAAAGTTTGAAATGAGTGCTATGGGGGAATTATAGTTCTTTCTAGGTTTGCAAATCAAACAAAGGGATGATGGAATTTTCATCCATCAGTCCAAATACACAAAGGAGTTGTTGAATAAGTTTGATTTACAAACCTGTAAGCCCTGTTCTACTTAAGCCCTGTTCTACTCCCATGAGCAGCATCACACAACTAGATGTAGATCAGAAAGGTAAAGCGGTTGATGAAACCCTTTACAGATGTATGATTGGGTCCTTGATGTACCTCACAGCTTCTAGACCAGACATCATGTTTGCAACATGTGCCTGTGCTAGATTTCAGGCTGCACCTAAAGAATCCCATTTGATTGCAGTCAAAAGGATCTTTAGATATCTGTAAGGTACCCAATCACTAGGTTTTTGGTATTCAACTGGTCATTCTTGCAAATTAGTTGCTTTCTCTGATAGTGACTATGCAGGATGCAAAGTCACCAGAAAATCCACTTCTGGTGGTTGCCAATTCCTAGGCAATTGTTTAGTTTCTTGGCAGAGTAAGAAACAAACATCAATTGCTACATCCACTGCTGAAGCTGAGTACATTGCTGCTGCAAGTTGTACATCTCAGATACTCTGGCTTCAGAACCAACTCTTGGACTATGGCATTACAGAGACTAAGACTCCATTATTAATGGATAGTGCTTCAGCTCTTTGCATTGTTAAAAATCCAGTCCAGCACTCTAGGACCAAACATATAGAGATCAGATATCATTTTATTAGGGATTGCTATGAAAAAGGTCTGATTGATCCAAAGTTTATGCCTAGTGCTGATGAGCTTGCAGACATATTTACTAAGCCTTTAGATAGTGCCACATTTCAAAACTTGGTACTAAGGCTTGGTATGCTGCAGCTAGAATAATTTGACCAATACCGATGCTCTCAGTTCACAAGTACTGATGAGCATTAGTATGCAAAGGTCAAATATAAGTACTGATGAGTAATTTAGTCTTCAACATTTTCACAACTACTGAAGACTAAAATGCTTCAAAGTACTGATGTACATTATTTGTTGAAAACAACTGATATAGTGAGGTGGATTACAACTACTGATGTATCATTTTCAAACAAATAAGTACTGTAGAACAAATTTTGTTCACAAGTACTGATGTGTAATCCTACATAAGTACTGAAGACAAAATTTGTTCACCAGCTCTGGAGTATTTCATCAGCACTTGTGAACATCTGATCACAAGAGCTGAAGGCATAAATATTCACAAGAGCTGAAGGGTCAATGAAACATCTGAAAGTCAGCCAAAGAGCTGATGAGTAAATGTGGAGGTCAGCATAAAACAACTGATTTGACGGAAACACCTGATGAGTAATTTCACACTTCAGCTGATGCCAACAGCTGCTGTTTCATACCCAAACAACTGAAGGACAAAACCATGTCTTCAGTAGTTTCACAACTACTGATGACTAACACCAAGTCCTCAGTTGTTTACAACTAAAGCAATACCATGTCTTCAGTAGTTCACAACTACTGATGTCAGTAGTTCACAACTACTGAAGGCTAACACCAAGTCTTCAGTTGTTACAACGTCTGAAGATGAAAACTAGGTCCTCAGTAGTTTATAACTACTGAAGACTGACAACAAATCTTCAGCCGTTTACAACATCTGAAGGACAAAACCAAGGTTTCAGTAGTTTCATCTACTGAAGACTAACACCAAGTCCTCAGATGTTACAACCACTGAAGGTTAAAAACCACGTCATCAGTAGTTTCAACAACTGATGACTAACACCAAAACCTTCAGTAGTTTTCTTTCAGCCTTTGCCATACCCTATAAATACCCAACCTTCAGAGCTTTTCATTCTCACTTGACCTAACTTTTCAAAAACCTCTGAAAATCCCATACACCATTAATGGCGGCCATGCAACTCAAACCTCGACACAACTTTGTCGCACATCTTACTAAATCGCCTTTCTGGTCTAAGTTTCATAATGCCGTCGATCTGATGACCGATTCACCATACCAAACGGCATTCCTTCTCAACCCCACCATATACACCGATTCCTTGGCGGAGTTCTGGACGAACATCACCGTCCAAACCGGAGAGAACGATGGCGAGGTCTCTCTCCGGTCGTCCGTAAACAACCACCCAGTGGTTATCACTCCAGCTACCATTCGAGAAACCCTAAAGCTGGAGGATGCCGCCTTCCCAACCTCTTACCCCAAAGGCGCCCTCGATCTATGCTTCACAGCTAACGACTATCAGGGCGACCTCTCTGCCACCGCCTTGTTGAAGAAACACTTCCCAGATCCCCAACGTCTCATTTTCCACATGGTGAATGTGTGTCTGGCCCCCAAAACATCTTCATAGGACCAGATGTCAACAAGGTGGCAACAGGTATTATTTTCTATCCTTAAAAAACAACCTTTGAACTTAACAGATATTATATTTTAGAAATCAAAGATATGGCCACAAAACCAGTTTCTAACCAGTGGATCTTGTATCCTCGGTTTATAATGGCCATAATCGAGGACCAGCTTCAAGCTGAGCGACTTGTTGGCGTTGGGGTCCCTGCCATGGCTGTTTTAGCCGAGGTATACTCCAGGCACAACACCGACCACACACTAAAACAGGCTGGCCGGCTGCGAAAACCCACGCAGCAGGAACCCACAGCCTCCACCTCCAAATCCAAAGTCCCCACCAAGCCAAAAGCCAAAAAGAAGCCCAAAAAGGCTACTCAGGGAAATGAGTCCCCTGAGGATGCCTCTGCAACACAAAGGCAGGACGTGGCTGCTGGTTCGATTCTCCCAGCAGCTACCACGACTCCACCCACCATAACCGCACAGGCCTCCTCTCAACAGGAGCCTGATGCAACCACTTCTGGGGCAGCCACACTTCTGAGGTCTATCTCACTTGACGAGACTGCCATTGAAATGCACACTCCTCCTCATGTGCACTCTGCTTCAAGCCCATCTCCCATTGAGACCGCCCCACAAAGCCCCACACTAATAGTCGCCAAAGTGTTGACCCATCTGAGCACTTCACCCTCTCCCCAGAAACCAATTCCAACTGGGGAGACCCCAACCGAAGAGAGGGTGGACACAAGTGCTGGTGGGAGCCCACAAAACAGGGAATCACATGTCCAATCTCCCAGTGTGGCTAGGGAGATAGGATATTCTAGTGAGGCTATCACTTCTCCTGCATCAGCACATGAGCAGGAAGAAGCTGGTACTAGCAATAAGACCTCACCAGAGGCAATTGCCAATGATGGATCCAATCCGGAGGCTGGAAGTCCCCAGTACCAATACCAAGGGGCACATGCAACTACTGAGCCACACTCAGTGCATGTACATCCTGACATTGTCAGGAGGTCAGGTGATTCAGTTCACACTGATGATGACCTGAGCTTCTTCTTTGATGTAGTTGCTCAAAACACAATTCTTGAGGAGGAGGTGAGCAGACTCAAAGAGCTGCTTGCCAAATTCTCCCAAGAAGCAAGTTCATCTGCCACCATAAACCCACAGATGGCACCTTCACCCGAAGGTCTCATAGACACTGAGTCACTCCCACAAACTCGGCCACCAGCCCCTGCTTCTGGCACTAGCTCTCAGGGCCAGAACCCCCCTGAGTAGCTAGATGCTATCCTCCAGAAATCCCTGCCTCTCATCACACCCATAATAACAGATATTGTCATAAAAACCATTGATGAGAGGCTTCCCACTCATATCCAACCCATGGTGGAGGTTGCTGTAGCCAAGGCGCTTGCTGATAGTCAAACTCCAACCAATGCACCTAAAAAGGGGGAGACATCAGTGCAAGCTAAGAGGAAGAGGGGAGAGAAGGAGATAGAAGTAAGAGAGGAGGTAGTTGAGAGGGAGAAGGCCGAGGAGAGTGTTAGGGTGATGGGGAAGAAGGTGAGGGAGGAGAGTGAGCATATTGAAGTGGCTAGAATCCAAAAGGATTTCAGTGTCACTTATCAGAAGAAAAAGGGAGAGGTGGGAAAGAAGACTGATCCTGATCTAGCAGCCCTTGTCAAGGAGGCTGATGTTGAACAAAGCAGATCAATGGACTCTATCATTGATCAGCTGTTCAGGCAAGGCTTTGACAAGGACACTACCTTGCTAGATCAGGAGATTAGGAAGATGGAGGCAAGAGAGATAGAACACCGATGGTCTACTTATAGCCAAGAGGATAAAAATGGACTCGAGGCTATGAGTAGATTCATTTCAAAGTATCTGGGCAGGCCAGTCCTTGATGTCAGGGCATGGACCAGGGACAGAATCTTGGCTATAGCCACCAAGATCTGTTCAGCTGGTGATTTCACCAAAGGACTGGTCGCTGAGGCCCTTTCTGAGTCCGATACTGGGAACAGGACCCTCCTAGTAAAACAAACCAAACCTACCCTTATCTCTAGATTGCTAGCAGGGCCTGCCAACATTCCCACACCAACAACCCAAACACAACCCACAAAACCAACCCCTTCACCATCAAAACCCGCAGCCAATGATCCACCCTTGCAGAAGAAGAGAAGGGTGTTGAGGCTGCAAGAAGAAGAAGATGAGAAGGATGAGGAGGATAGACTGCCCCTGTCTGTAGTCATTCCTTTACCCAAAGCCAAATCCAAAACCATCACTCCCACCTCACAGATGGACACTGTGAGGGTGAAGTTAGAAGAAGAAGAGCAGCAAAGACTACACGATGAGGAGATGCTGAAAAGCATTGACAAATCATATGCTGCTTCTACTTCTATCATGAATATAATGAAGGAGGCTCTAAGACTCTTCGCTCTTAAGCAAACTTTTCAATATGATAAGGAAAGAGTGAGGACTTGGCCTGATCCTAGGGTGGCTCACAGAATAGTTCAGAAAGATATGCCTGTGAGATACAAGAGCCAACTTAAGAGAGTTGTAGATGAAGTAATCTCTGTGGCTCTTGTAATAACACCCTAGGAGATAGTAGAGGAGTTCGAGAAAGCCTATAGAGCTAAGCAGCCACCCCAAAAAATGTTAGACAATAGGGTGGTGAGGAAGGGCTTAGTCTATAAGAGGCTTGAGAACTTCCATAGGGATGAGCTCAACTTGTTGTTAGAAGGAAGACACTCAGATGAATTTGCATATAGGCAAGTCACAACAGTTGAGCTCAAAAATGGAAAATAGACCAAGTATGTCTCAGAGCTGTACGGCCGGGAGGGGTTATTCGAAGGTGCGGCTGAAGACTTAACTAAAGAAGAGCAGATGATATTTCTTCAAGCCTACACCCGAGAATCCTACCGGCTCGTACGTGGGAGGTAGATCTCATGGATGGGACAACAGCTCTGTGTCCAATTCCCCAAAATAGAGCTCCCATCCATACTCAGCCAATCAAATCTTAGAGACTACCTCTCAGGCCAGTGCTTATCAGGGTCAACTTCTGATCTGATCCAGAAGGAAATAGACCAATCTTTATGCCAACAATAAGTGGGACAACAAATAATTAGAGGTTTTGGCTGCATTGGTTCAGGGGGAGTTTGTTGGACCAAAAGAACCAATGAGCCAAGATCAGGAAAACCTCTAAGTCCCACATGACATCACAACAACTGCTGAAGACCTTCATCAGTAGTTTGACAACGTCTGAAGAATCAACAGCTGAAGATCAAAGATCTGAAGTACAACAGCTGAAGATCCCAGAGTGCTGAAGATAAGTACTGAAGTCTAAAGTGCTGAAGATAAGTACTGAAGTCTAAAGTACTGATAAATACAAGTACTGAAGACTTCAAGTACTGAAGACAAGTGCTGAAGATCAAAGTTTGAAGAACTGAAGAAACTGACGGTCAACTACTGATACACAAAGTCTGAAGACAATGACTAAGACATCAGCTGATGACAACTACCGAAGTCATTAGCTGATGAATCATCTGAAGACCAAAGTCTAAAGACCAAAGTGCTGAAGCTTCAGAGTTTGTCACAACAGCTGAAGAAGTCTTCTTCAGTTGTTGTGATGGTTTTTCTTTCAGTAGTTTTATATTTTTCTTTTAGTAGTTTGTACAACAGCTGGAGAGTTTGTTCTTCAGCTGTTATAGTTCAGTAGTTGTAAACGACTGAAGAGTTTGTTCTTCAGTCGTTGTAGCTTTTCAGTAGTTTCCTTTTTAGTACTTGTAATAGGTAGAACACTTAGTAATTTTGTAAGAAGATGTCAGCTGTTGTGACATCTTCAGTAGTTTAAGTGTTCTATCAGTAGTTAGTTAAATAATTGTTAAATGTCAGCGGAATCTGACAATAGTATGGGTCTTTTGCCTATAAAAGGGCAGTGACCTAATTGTATAGCACGCCGAAACATGTGAAACAAACAGAATATTATTCCTTTTAGGCAGAATTATTATCTCTCTCTACATTTACTTTACATGCAATATTCTTTATGTTCTTGCATTAATTGCTAAATTTCGTGCTAAATCCGTTGCGAATACAACCTAATTGATCAAACTAGAGGCTGAGATCCTGTCATTATTATACATAAAGAACATCAAACAAGGGCTTGTGGTAAGCAGCAACTTTACGCAAGCTGAAGGCCGTGTTCTTCAGGCACTAAGTCTGAGGGTTCTCAGTGATGCTCTGAAGCTCAATGATTATGACGCCGAGCCTTTGCTCAAATATTGTGATTTTTCTTTTAATTATAGTAACCGCACTCTACATGGCATATTTGAGGCCGTAGTCCTAGTCAAATGAACGTTGATCAGTATGCATGGGTTGCCGATGGAGATGGTCAAAGATAGGCCAGAAGTCGAATATTGATAAACGAGGTAGAGCGCTAGGATTCCAGGTGAGAGACTGGAAATGAGATGGGACAGTATTGCCCCTAAAGGTTTAAGGAACAACAGGTTTCGGGGACAAAACCCTTTTAAAGGGGGTGGACTTGTAACACCCGGAAATTTCTGGTTGGAGTGTCATGCGACTGGGGCATCCATACGCATAGGAGTCATGCGACTGCAGTCCCATGTGCATGGAAGTCATGCGAGTGGAGGCTCATACGCATGGAAATCGCATGACTGGAGCTCCATAGGCATGATAGTCGCACGACTGGAGTGTCCCATTGCATGGAGCTCAGGCGAATGGAGCGTCCATACGCTGGATCTTGGGCGACTGGACTGGAGGTATTTAAGGGAGAGGGCAGCCCTTATCCTCTCCCGACACTTGTAAAACTCAGTCTAAAAGAATAGAAGAGAGAAAGAAGAGAAGAAGAAGAGAAAAAGAGAGAAAAGTGGTGATTCGGGCTTGAAACTCGTCGAGTGACTAGTCCAAACGAAGCTCTTCATCTTCTTCTTGTTTATGTGAGTTCTAGGACCCCTCTTTTACACGTTTGTGAAGGATTTTTGGGGCTGGAACACATCTGAAAAACTATTTTCAGGTTTTGGGTGTTTAACCCGTGTATGTATGAATGTGTTTGTGTATGACTCGTTTAGGGCTTGATTTTGGGCTTAGATAGGCTTGAATGAGGTCGTGGTATGTTTCCCTATGGATTAGAAGGATTGATTGGAGCTCAAACGAGGTCTGGAAGGGCTTAGAGGACGAGAGACGCGGCTGTAGTTCGGGATGAACTGCAATCGCTGCCCAGCTAGGGCTAGGCGATTAGAGGGCCAATCGGCTGACTGAGGGATGACTAGGGCTCAATCGCACGACTGAAGCTCAATCGAACGACAGGAGGTTCAGTCACATGACAGGTCATACGACTGAGAGCTCAGTCGCATAGGTCCATTCGCATAGCGGTTCAGTCGCATGACTGAGGGTTCAGTCGCATAGAAGCCCATTCGCATGGTGTTCATTCGCACGATAGAAAGTCCATTCGCACGATTGGGTGTTCATCCGCATGGATGCCCATCCGCATTGGTCCAATCGCATAGTGTTTAGTCGCATGGAGGCCATGCGACTGAAGGTTGCCCAATCGCCCATATAGGGCTGTAGTGTACGAGGAGAAGCGTAGTTTGATCAGTGACCCTCAGGAAAAGAGCAAGGGTAGGTAATGATGTGATAGTTCCCGTAGGTACACGTGTGACAATCGTGAGACGTTAGAAGCTATATTGGGCACGAGGATGATAGAGTTGCATGTTTATGTATGATAGATGCATGTTAAGTACGAAGTTTCCATGATAGATGGTGATGACTGAGGGGTAGCGAATGCTAATGTTCCTTGTTTTGATGTATGTTTATCTTTTCGTATCTTTACGTGTATGTGTATGAATGAATGAAAAGTATTATGTAACGTAAAGTGAAAGATAATGAAAGAGGAACGTAATGAATGAATGCATGCATTAATGAATGAATGAACGCATTAATGAATGAATGAACGAACACATGAAATAATGAATGGATGAAAGGCTTGCAAGCAAGTGTTTGAGATGAGAGACTCTGTGTCACAATAGACTCGAAAGAGGTCCTTGTCGCGTACTCCGGTATTGCAGGAGACAGGATCCAGGTGAACGAGAGTAAGATTGGCTTGCAAGCAGAAGGAAAGGAGGTTCATGACTCATTAAGAGTTGTTAGCTCAACTGTGGGTGTGTGTTATAGCGTGCGATCTTGGCTAACTCATAAGGGGACATAGACACAGTGGGAGTTCAGTTTTGGTAACTGCTTCGATACGTGCGATGTGGTATTTACTGTGTGCTATGTAGCGTGCGATTTTGGCCTACCTCATGTGGATTATGTCACGTGCGATTTTGGGGCTAACCTATGAGATGGCGGGCGATTCTGGCTAAACCCCGAGAGCCCTCACACACACAGGGGGAGTCGGTCTTGGTGACCTCTCCGTTGGTGCGATTTGTGCGATATGTATGGTGGAACTCATAAGTGGACATGGACACAGTGGGGGTTCAGTTTTGGTAGCTGCTCTTCGTGCGATGTGGTATTTACTGTGTGCTATGTAGCGAGCGATTATGGCCTTCCTCATGTGGATTATATAGCGTGTGATTTTTGGCTAACCCATGAGATGGCGTGCGATTCTGGCTGAACCCTAAGAGTTCTCACACAGAAGGAGAGTTGGTCTTAGTGACAACCCCAAGGGTGCGATTTATGTTATATGTACTTCAGGTACGAAGATGTGAAGGTGCGATAAGTAAGATAATAAATGAATGAAGGACAAAGCATGAATGAAAGAAACGAACGAAAGATAATGAACGTAATGAAAGCTAAAGAACGAACGAATGAAAATAATGAACGGAAGGAACATAGTTTTAACGCAGGAAACGGGATCCTAGTCACTCGACCCTAGTAATCAGGGCTGTGTGCCATGAAGAGGGTAAAGTGTGACCGGATCCAGATAGAAGTAAAAGATAGAGAATGCATGAAAGATAAAGATAGATAATAAACGAATGACAGACAGAGAATGAATGAATGTTAAGGCTAAGGAATGAAAGAGAAAAGAAGAAATAATGATATTATCTATGTGTACGTACGATGTGTGATAGCGTAAAAGTAAAGAAATAGTTTTTAAAGGAAAGAAAAGTATGTTTTATTATAAAACTAGAACTCACTCAGCAACGCTGGCTTTTTATATGTTTCCAGTTGACGGGTAGTGTTGCTGAGGATGGCACGAGGCGGCTACTCAACTCTTTTGGGATGGCATTCCTTTGTTAAATGTTTTGCAATGTATATATTGCATGCATTTATAAAACAAAATTGTGTTTGTAGAGGATTAGGATAAATGGGATTACTTAAGGAATCCTCATAAAAGAAAGATGATGTTTTCTAATGTTTCCGCTACAACGATCGTAATGTAATGTTATGAAATGACATGTTTTTAGTTATTAATGAAAGTTTCAAATTCCGCCGCAAAATAAATGTACGTTTTGAAATGTTTATGTGCGATGAATGACCAACCGTAAGGTGCCCGGGAACGGGGTCTTACAAATGGTTGGATTGAGGTTATGCAAGAAGAATTATTGCAATTCCACAAACAAGATGTGTGGAATCTTATGGATTTACCTTAAGGAGAAAATTCCATAGGCAGAAAATGATTGTTTAGAAACAAAATAGATGATCGAGGAATCGTCATTCGAAATAAAGCGAGACTTGTTGCACAAGGATACACTCAAGAAGAGGGTATTGATTATGATTAAGTATTTGCCCTAGTTTCAAGACTTGAATCCATTCGTGTCTTCCTGGCTTATGCATTATTCATGAAATTCAAAGTGTATCAAATGGACATTAAAGGTGCATTCTTGTATGGTCCAATCACCGATGATGTGTATGTGAAACAACCTCTAGGTTTTGAAGATTCAGAATATTCACATAGTGTGTACAAGCTTAGCAAAGCTTTTTATGGACTTCATCAAGCTCCAAGAATCTGGTATGAAACATTGTCACAAATCTTAATCTAACACGGATACACGCGAGGGAAAATCGATCCAACTTTATTCATAAAGAAGGATGCTAATGATCTCTTATGTGTACAAGTGTATGTTGATGATATCATATTTAGTTCCACCACTCCAAAACTATGCAATGAATTTGAAGAAATCATGAAGTCTCGATTTCAAATGAGTCCTATGGGAGAAATCAATTTCTTTCTTAGACTTCAAGTTCAGCAATCTGCAGATGGTATTTTCATTATTAAGGGAAGTTTGTTGACAAGCTCTTGAAGAAATTTAAACTGCAAGATTGTCTGTCCATTAGAACTCCACCTGACATAAACTCTAAGATTAAGCCTGATCCAAAAGGAAAATCTATTGACAAAACCTTATACAGATTTATAATTGGTTCGTTCATGTATCTTACTGCATCTAGACCGGACATAATGTATGTTGTTTGTGTTTGTGCCAGGTATCAATCAGACTCGATGGAATCCCTTAATTGCTGTCAAAAGCATATTCAGGTATCTCAAAGGTAAACCGACTTTAGGGCTATGGTATCCTTACAAGGGAAACTTTGAGTTACATGGATATACTGATAGTGATTATGGAGGATGTTGTCAAGATAGAAAATCTACTACACGTGGATGTCAGTTTCTAGGACCCAGATTAGTCTCATGGAAATTTAAGAAACAAAAAATGTCTCCGTTTCAACCGCTGAAGCTGAGTACATAGCTGCTACAGCAGGATGTTCTCAAATTCTTTGGTTATAAAACCAACTACGGGATTATGGGTTCAATTTTCTTAAAACACCAATTTACATTGATAACACTACAACTATGTTCATTACAGCTAATCCTGTCCAACATTCGAAAACAAAACATATCAAGATTCGATATCATTTTCACAGAGATAACTCTGAAAAAGGTTTAATCATTTTGATTCAAATTGCAACTGAAAAACAGTTGGCAGACTTATTTACTAAAGCCTTATTACCAGGACGGTTTGAGTATTTGGTAGAGTCAATTCATCTTATTAACCATGTGTAAAATTGGTTTTTAAGCCTTTTAGTTTATTGAGTCTTAACATGATCAGAACCCTCTCTTAATAAAAGGTCATTGAAAGAGCAACTGTCAGAGTTAATTGTCTGTTTGTAATTTATGTGTGCTTGTTTTCGTATTAAAGAAAAACCAAATACAAAAATAGAAAATCCAAAATCAAAGATAAAAATATAAAACAAAAACTAGAAAAATAGAGTCTTTCTTTGTTACTTAATGTTTTAGGAATGAATTTGTTTATGCAATATGTGAGAAATGATTCCACATTAGTGAGATCATTTACATATTTCACTCAACAATACAGTCTGACGTGATCAAATTTGCTGTGTTGACAAACTCATGCGACTCTACTGAAAAAGTAAATTCTAATTATTAAACTAAATCATCTATGCATTAATGTGTGTTCATCTTAGTACTAATGAGTAGTATTAGCTTATCGGATTGATTGCTTGTAAAGTTACAACACTCACACCTGGTGGTGATATGACTAACCATGAGATCTGTTACAAGGATCATCTCACTTCTCTGTTATGAGTTATCATAGTCCTGAAGTGATGAGATATCCTCTGTTGTAAGTGATTACAGCCCTGGATATTCTCCTTTGATGAAGAAGATGCCAATATGCATAGCCCATTCAAATGGATGGTTAGATTACTCAAATGGTTTATCCATGATAATTCTTTGCTAAATTATCAACATGAACTCTGGTTGGGAAATAAATGTCAGGTAATAAGTTGAGAATCTGTGCTTTCTTAACTATCTTGATGATATTTGATCTCTCTAAGTCTATATGTGAGTCACATCATGTCATATCTAATTCAACCCTGATCAATCCAAGAATTAAAAAAGTAAGTGAGATATTCTTTTGTCAAAAACACTCATTGTCTGTCCTTGGATCTTATGTCTCCTTTGCTCTGAAATCACTGACCTGAAACACACTTGATCATGATTTAATCATTGTCTATGACTATTCACAATTTATTTTTCTTTAATGTGCTGATTTTAACTAATATGATCTCACTGTAGACATTGATTCTATTGTACATATTAGATATTTATTTTGCTTTAGTTTTGATTTTATGCATTTTTATATGTGCAGGCAAATTAATAATGATCAGTGTGATCTTCTTGTGACAAATTAAGAAACTTCTATGTTTTGTAAAACTTAAAAGTTTAGGGGAGTAATAAAAAGTAAAAGTATCTAAGAATATCAAAATTAAATGGTTTGAATGGAAAGAATGAAGCTAAAAGTTCAAAGCATGTATGTGTTTGATAATGTGAAAATGAACCTAAAACTTTTAAAGTAAAAAAGCTTCTTGCAACATTTTATATAAGATTATTTATTTATATTCAGAAACTAAAATGAAGAGAAATTAATTTTGTTTGTTGAACATTTGATAAAAAATGAAATGTCAAAAGTTCAAAAAGTGAGGGTCAATAATGAAAATTTAGAGTGAAAGTCAAAATTTTGACAAAATATTTAAGTATTAGTATGTGAGCAGTACTAATGTGTTTAAACAGTGTTAAGGTGGAAGATGTGAAAAAATACAAGTGTAAGAAATCTCATGCGCCTAAACCGTGGTCAGAAGTCCAAACAGGAGAATGTTGAATTTCAGAAAATTTACAAGAGTTTTAGGCATTTCAGAATCCCTCGTGCGCCTAAACAGTGTTCATAAGTTTAAAAAGTTGGTTAAGTGTTGGACGTTTCAACAACTCTCATGCGCCTAAACAGTACCAGGCTTTTTAAGAATTGGGCGTTTCAAGTGAAATTTCCAAGTGTTGGGCATTTTCGCTAGTCTCATGCGCCAGAACAGTACAAAAGCGCTTATATAGTGCTTATGCGTCTGAACATTGCTCATGCGTCTGAACAGTGCTCATGCGTCTATGCCCATGCGCCAAACAGTGCTCATGCACCTAAATACTTAGTGAAAATTTAAACATCATGCGCACAAACAGTGCTCATACGCCTAAATATTTTATGTTATTTTCAAACTCATGCACACAAACAGTGCTCATACGCCTAAAATTTCACACTTAGTATAAAAAGAACACTTTGTGTTTTTCATTCATTCATTCACCAAAAATCCCCTGAACTTACTCTCGACTCTCGATTACTTAGGTTTCACAAAATTTGATTGTTATGTTCGATTCATGTGATTCATATTGTTTTTCTAAGATTTTAAACGTAAGTTCATAATCTAGTCAACACAATTTCATGATTCAAAGTCAAAATTGACTTGGGCGTTTCGAAGTTGTTCGGGCGTATGAACCCTAAAATTAACTGAAAGTTGAATTTTGTGATTTGAATGTTAAACAATAATTGAAATTGAGTTTAGAGTGTTGATATTGGACAGATTTCGAGCATATTAACACATTAAACATCGATTTTCATTAACATTGATTCGATGATGATTCTTCATCAGTCGAAACAATGAAGATGACTGATGCACTCCAAATTATACATAAAAATCCTATCAAAAACACATTAATTATTCCTCAATATCTCCCTTAAAAAGACGAGTATGTACGTAAAAACATAAAATTGTGTTTGCAGGTGTTTAAACGGGCAAGTTGGACAAAAGAAGCATATTTGACAAGAAATTGAAGTAATCAGAGCTTTGGAGTCCAAGCATGGGGTCATGCCTCATTAAGCACGCCCCATGCTTTGCCGAAACACACCCCTGTGCTAAATTGACACACCCCCGTGTTTGGACATCTGACAGGACAAAAAGTATTATCCCCTAAAAGCAAGCACGGGGCCGTGCCCCATAAGGCACGGGGCCGTGCCCCACCTCCAACATGGTGCGTTGCCTCATTAAGCACGGTGTCGTGCCTGACAAAACCTGCACGTACGAGCCGACCAACTTCCGTAAGCATTGTACTAGCATGGGGCCATGCCTTTTAGGCACGGGGCCATGCTTAAACACTCCAGAAAGCCTATAAATAGAGGCCTAATTTTACCATTTTGCTATGCTTTTGATGGGAGAGTTACTCTGGAGAATGCTATCGGGAATCAAGTCTTCAAGACCATTTGGAGGCTCGGGAGGTGCATACAACACTTGGAAGAAGCTCAGGATTGTCTAAACGTCATCCATTATGGATCACCAGTTTGATTGTTCCATTTCATATCTATCTTCTATGTTATCTGTTGTTATGTTCAATCTCAATATGAGCTAAACTCTTATTATCATCCTAATTGGATGAAACTTATGTAATTTGTGATGAACTAATGGTGTAATATATGTTATGTTAATGCTATGATGGTCTTGGGAAAACTTTTGATGGGTAGCATCTACATTTGAACGGGAAGTTATAAATTTATGGTTTGTGATTGTGATTGTCTTACACTATTAAAAAACGTATGATCAACTTTCATTCACGAAACTGGTCTTCATAATAAATCCGTGGCTAATGAACTAGAAATTGTTATTAGAAATCATATCACCTTAACTTTCTGATCATTTGCGGGTTCCCTTTTATTAGTCTAAGAAATCTACAGTAATTGTTTCGGTTTTGTAAAATTAATGGTATGTTAGGAAGGAACCTGATCAACTCTCTTTTTAACATTAAATTATGTTTCAGAAGTCATATGTCAAAAGGTCATAAATGATTTACCTACATTACTAGGGCTTTGATCTAAGCAGTAAAATCAGCCTGACGTGATCCTAGTCACTACGGAGCAGGATAGAAGAGAACTCGCGCCAACTCATCTTTATATACATTAACATAATTACATTAATCAATATATTTAAATCATACCACCAATTCATCATGGTTACATAGGTATAATCTAATTAGGATGATAGCTTTTATTCCCTGGTTTTAAATCCAAACGCTTCAATCTTACTTTACTTTATTTTAATTATTGTTTTTAAACTCCAAAAATCTTATTAATGAAACTTATGATTTTCTCAAAAAGAAAACCCAATCTGATAGTCAAATATTAAGGTTGTTGAGTAGGCTATGTGTGTCCACGGATTGATACCCGGTTGTTACCAAAACTATATTACCACACGACAGGTACACTTCACTTTTGTGTGTGTGGTTTAGTATTAGTAATACCAATTAAATCACAATCCTTGCAAAAAATCCTTATCAAAATATATACATTTTGCATCGCATCATGTTTTTGGCATTGTTGCCGGGGACACACGGCAGTTTGAAAGACAATCGAAATTTTTGACTATCTTGTGTATATTTCGTTAATATATTTTGTTCAACTTCATTTTACTTTTGGTAGATAGTTTGACTTAGCTAGTTTAGTTAATGTTTCCTGATTCATTCTAAGCTTAGTTAGTTTATGCTTCTTTAAGTTAGTGTATGTCTGACTCGTCTAACCCTGAACTTGTTTCGCCTTTTTCGGAACCCGAGCGACTTTTCCGTCAAAGGTTACGCGAAAGACCACGACAAGCAGCTCCAATCATTGAAGAAAACATTTTGGAAGGTACACCATCCGAAGAAGACGTGGCTAACCACGACGAGGAATTGAAGATTACACACTATGCCACACCGTCAGTCGATGGTTACGAGTCTAGTGTTGTCCAACCAGCAATAGCAGCCAACAAATTGGAGGTTATGTCTAGTATTATCCAACACGTAGAAAACTCTGTTCAGTTCCATGGAGTTCAAGATGAAGATCCTAACGCTCACATCTCACTATTCCTTCGTATATGTGCGACCTTCAAAAATCAATAACTGTTCAGATGATGCCATTCGACTAAGCCTTTTTCCATTTTCAGTTCGAGGATGAGCCGTTGACTGGCTTTATTCACTTTTGCCTAGTTCCGTCATCACATGGGCGGAAATGGTTGAAATAATTCCGTTTGAAATACTTTCTACCCGATCACACTGCCAAACTAAGAAGCAGCATCACAAGCTTCCACCAAGACGATGATGAATCATTACATGCAGCATGGGAGAGATACAAAAGTCTCCTTCAGAGATGCCCACATCACGGACTTGATCGGTGGCTGCAGTGTCAAATATTTTATGATGCAATCAGCGGAGCACACAAACAAGCTGTAGACGAAAGTGCGGGAGGAGATTTCGGAAGTGTCACTCCAACAGAGGCATACAAGCCCTAAAAATAGCAGCTAAGAAAAGCTTTGCTTATAATCCCTTATGAACCAAACCCAGTTCTAAAAGTATTCATCAGGTAGACTCTAAAACCCTAATTGCAGCCTAATTAGAAGCTCTAACCAAACAATTCGAACAATTGCAAGCCGAGCTAAAGAAAACTCCAACACGATGCAACACCTGCGGAAATTCACACAAGACCAGCGAATGACCACAAGGCATTATGATGGTTGAAGATGTTGACTATGTAGGAGACCCAAGTAACTCGTATAACAACAACTCAAATTCGAGAAGCAACTCGAATTACAGAGATACTGGTAACAACCAATCATCATGGGGATTTAAATGAAGGCCACCTTACCAACAAGAGAAACCACCATACCAAGGTCCAAGTAGTAGTAATCAAGACCGTGGAGCATCATCAATGGAAGACCTATTGCAGCAATTGTTGTTAACGACAATAGATGTGTACATCCGGAAATCTGATCGAAAAATGAGGAGAGGTTCCAAAGAAACGAGGTTGACATCAAAAGCAACAAAGCATCATTACAAACCATAGAACACTAAGTAGGTCAGATAGCACTATGCCAAACCCTAATGCTCAAGTCAAAGCCAGCACCACCAGGAGTGGCAAAACCACTCAAGGTGATGCACCTGCATTACAACCCATCCTTGAAGAAGTAGAAGCGGAAGCTCCAAGTAATGCAAGTGATAAACAAAAGCAACCGGTTATTATTGAAGAACTAGCCAAGAAATACGTACCACCACCACCCTGTGTTCCACCACCTCCATATCCAGGTCGTTAACAACGAATAGGGGCACAATATGGTAAATTCCTGGGGTTTTTCAAAGGACTCCACATCAATCTTCCCTTGGTGGAAGCCATAGCCCAAATGCAAAATTATGCTATGTTTTTGAAGGGTTTCTTGTCAAATTAAAAGAAACTAGAAGAGTTATCACACGTATTTTTGAATAAGGAATGCTTTGTAGTTCTTCAAAACAAACTACCTCAAAAGATGACAGATCTAGGAAGCTTTACCATACCTTGCCTAATATGAAATTTTCTGTTAGCAACGTGCTAGCCGATTTAGGTGCTAGCATTAACCTTATGCCTTATGCGTTTTTTGAAAAGTTAAACTTAGGTGAACCTATACTTGCCCGTATGAGCATCCATTTAGCTGACCGTTCTAACAAATATTCGAGGGGCATCGTTGAAAATCTCTTAGTTAAAATCGACAAATTCGCATTTCCCGTTGATTTGGTGATCATTGACATGGATGAGGATAAGTGTTTTCCTCTTATCCTAGGTCAACCTTTCTTAGTGACTGCTAGAGCCCTCATTGATTTTTGCATCGACAAACTCACGCTTCGAGTAGACGAGGAGGAAGTAACTTTCAATATAGGCCAATCCATGCAACACCCTCAACATCATGATGACTCGCTCTATTACATTGATCTTTGCGATTCAATCATAAGCTATCATTTAAAGGAAACTCTTCGAAATGAAGCTTGCAACACTCAATTAATAGAGGTCCAAATCACCGAACCCATCTGTCAGAATCAAATCATTCCAGAACTAGAAGTTGATGACACATCATCTCATCACGAAGCATTTGAGATCATTAAACAAGAGCTAGAACCTAAAGCCAAGCCTTCTATTGAAGACCCTCCAGTTTTAGAGCTCAAAGAACTTCCATCTCATCTCGAATACGCTTTTCTTGAAAACACATCTCAATTTCCCGTCATAATCTCATCCGCCTTATCAATTGATGAGAAGAACATGTTGCTCAATGTGCTGAAGGCACATAAACGAGCAATTGCATGGAAAATAATGGACATCAAGGGAATCAATCCATCCTTTTGCACTCATAAGATACAGATAGAGGAGAACTTCAAATCCATCATTCAACCTCAAAGACGTTTAAACCCGAGCATGAAAGAGGTGGTGAAGAAAGAAGTAATCAAACTGATAGATGCCGGTTTGATTTACCCTATTACTGATTCACCTTGGGTTACTCCCATCCAAGTTGTTCCAAAGAATAAAGGAATAAATGTTGTAACTAACGAGAAGAATGAGCTTATTCCCAATCGTACAGTTACAGGATAGAGAGTCTGCATCGATTATCGCAAACTCAATGACGCCACAAGGAAAGATCACTTCCTCTTCCTTTCATTGACCAAATGCTTGAGAGATTATCTGGAAAAATGTTCTATTATTTCCTGGATGGTTTCTTAGGTTATTTCCAAATTCCTATTGCTCCCGAAGAACAAGAGAAAATGACATTCACGTGACCATATGGCACGTTTGCTTATCGGCGAATGCCCATTGGATTGTGTAATGCTCCCGCTACATTTCAAAGATGCATAGTAGCAATCTTTCACGACATGATCGAACACTCAATGGAAGTTTTAATGGACGACTTCTCCATCTTTGAAAACCCATTTCAACAATGTCTTGAAAATCTGGAAAAGATGTTGGTTAGATGTGAAGATTCTAACCTTGTTTTAAGTTGGGAAAAATGTCATTTCATGGTTACTGAAGGAATAGTGTTAGGACATAAGATCTCTCGAGTAGGCCTTGAAGTTGATCTGGCCAAAGTCAACACTATTTTCAAACTTCCACATCCCACGACCGTGAATGATATCAAATGTTTCCTAGGTCATGCAGGATTCTATCGTCGTTTCATCAAAGATTTCTCGAAAATCGCTTGACCAATTACTCAACTTCTTTACAAAGACTCACAATTCATATTTTCTGACGAATGCACCAATGCATTCAATTTACTCAAGGAGAGATTGGTAATCGCTCCGATCATGGTTTCCCCAGATTGGATGCTATCATTTGAACTCATGTGCAACGCAAGCGATTTCACAGTAGGAGCCGTATTAGGACAAAGGAAAGACAAGTAATTCCACCCAATTCACTATGCGAGCAAAACCTTAAACGATGCACAAAAAAACTACACCATCACTGAGAAAGAGATTTTTGTAGTAGTTTTTTCATTTGATAAATTTTGCTCTTATCTAATCCTTTCAAAAACAATCATTTACACCAATCATGCAGCCCTTCATTATCTGTTCAATAAACTAGATGCACAGCCAAGATTGATTTGTTGGATACTTCTACTTCAAGAATTTGACATATAAATTCGTGATAAGAAAGGAGCAGAAAATTTGGCGGCTGATCATCTCTCGCATATTGAAGGTTCAAGTCCTTCACAGACTGAGGAATCCATGATAAAGGACAATTTTACTCATGAATTCCTTATACACACCCAATACTCAATCGATGAACATCCTTGGTTTTCCGATTTCGCAAATTACTTGACAAGCGAAATACTTCTTAATGGAATGACTTATCAGCAAAAGAAGAAACTCTTTACTGATATCAAGTATTACTATTGGGAAGACCCGTATCTGTTTAAAATCGGTGCAGAGCAACTCATTCGTAGATGCATATACGGAAGTGAAGCGGAACAGATTCTAAGGCACTGTCATGAAGGACGCATAAGAGGACATCATGAAGCAACCCTTATAGCCAAAAAAGTATTTGACTCTATATTTTATTGACCCACGATATTAAAAGATGCTTATAACATGGTACGCATATGTGATGCATGTCAAAAAGCAACCAATATCTCAACACGGGATGAGATGCCTCAAAAACCAGTTCAAGTATGCGAGGTATTTGATATATGGGGTATTGATTTCATGGGGCCATTCCCAGTTTCATTTTGCAATCGTTACATCTTGGTAGCAGTCGATTACATTTCAAAATGGGCTGAAGCTCAAGCCTTAACTACTAATGATGTCAGGAACACTGTCAGATTCCTTAAGAAGCTATTCTCTCATTTTGGTGTCCCCAAGGCTTTAATTAGTGATCTAGGAATGCATTTCTAAAACAACCAGCTTGCACGAGCCATGGCCCATTATGGAGTGCACCATCGCTTTACAACTGCTTATCACCCACAAGCGAATGGGCACGCCGAAGTCACTAACCGAGGCATCAAACGAATCCTTGAGAAAACCGTAGGTCCAAACCCCAAGGAATGGTCTAACAAGCTAGACGATGCAATATGGGCTTTTCGAACAGCCTATAAGACTCCCATCGGCACAACACCGTTCAAACTAGTTTATGGAAAGTCGTGTCATCTACCTATGGAACTAGAGCACAAGGCTTTTTGGGCACTAAAAGCAGCAAACCTAGACCAAGACCTTGCAGGAAAGAATCGATTCCTACAAATTCACGAATTAGAGGAATTGAGAGAACAAACATATGAAAACGCTAGGGTTTACAAAGAGAAGACAAGGAAATTCCACGATGCGCGATTAAAGAACACAAAACGATTTCATGTGGGAGATCGTGTCGTACTGTATAATTCTTGTTTCGGTTGTTTCCTGGAAAGCTGAAACCACGTTGGTCTGGACCTTACACCATTAAAAACGTGTTTCAAAATGGTGCCATTGAAATCGACAACCATGACGGTTTAAGTTTCAAAGTAAATGGTCATCGTTTGAAACCATATAACGATGGACCAACCAAGATTCTCATAGAGGAATTACACCTCCGCCTTGACGAAAATTAAGTGTGGGGAAGGGTCGCGCCGAAGACCCTAAACTTAAACGCGACACCTGTACATAGGTTTTTCATGCTTTGTTTTAACTTTCTAGGACCTCACAAGCACAAAAACAGGGCCATGCCCCATGAAGCACGCCTTTGTGCCACAACCAAAAAGTTCCCATGACCTCCGCTGACGACTCTAGAACGTTGCAGGTCGAATTTAAGACGAGTTCTGACAAGCACGGGGCCGTGCCTGTCCAAGCACGCCCCCGTGTTCAACTTTCACAATCTGTATATAAATACTACACTTGTTCTATTCATTCATCACACCCATATCTCCTTAAATGAAAGAATTAAGTCATGGAAGTTCAAGCTGGAATCCTACGAAGAAACCGCGTTCTGAAACGTGAGAGCCAATGACACAAGAATACTTCTTTAAGCTGCAAGAATTAATTTAGCAAACGATTGAAATGAACCTCGTTGCATCCCAACGTCTACCTGAACTTATCCAAAAAGTTCATGAAATGGGCGAGGAACTCATTTACATTAACCGTTAGCTTGCGGAACTTGGCAACTGCACTTCTCACTATCCCATCCCGAACCTTCCACATGAAATGTGTGGAGGCTTCTTTTAGAAGCATTTCGTGATCTGCTAGGAGCGCTGATGCGTAATAAGGAGTCTGGTTTTGCATTTTCAGATTCTCGGCTTTTAACGTATTATGTAACCATAGAAACCTAGGAAAGGTAATTGTCAATTTAGCAAGGGGGTGTGTTAATCAACTTTAGGACTAGCTTCGTATCTTTCCTGATGATTTGGAAGTGATTAAACTTAACCAGGTAAATTGCATAATGCATGAAACTAAAAAAAGGAACAACAAAACTGAAACCAGGCAGCATAAGGGGAGCACGCCCCGTGCCTATGGAGGCACACCCCCATGCTCGACATTGAATGACACCATCTGCCTTTTTTAGCCTTTTTTCTTGTTCCCCATCAATTTTTCATGTTAAAAACCGAGCTCATTACCTGCAATATCCGTATCCTCTTCCATTTTCACCATATTTTCATTTTTCTTTCAACTTTTCAAGAAGTTCTTTCCATAGTATTGATCAAGAGGTTAGTGTACTAATTCCTATAATTTTAATGGTCATTTACATGAAGTTTGGGTGATTAGGTCTCTAAACAACCGAAATCCTTGCAATTATATGTAAAGACTTGTACTTAACCGTATTATGGAATGATGAATGCTTTAAACCTTCTTGTTCATGTTTCTTCTTGAAGTTGATTAGTGTTAATTAGTATGTTTAGTTAGTTATTAGTATGTTTTCTTTTATTATTAATATGACTATCTTCATAATTCGTGGTGAAATCATTGTTAATCATGTTCAAGTTACAAGAATTAACAAGTAGTGTTAAACACTATATATATTTGAGTATCTTGAATTATTAACAAGTGCTTAAAATGCTAAGCGTATAATCATTGGTTTTTCAAGCAAGAAAATAGTAAACACATGCTTAATCAAAGGTTTACAAACAAAACCACACATGCTCGAGTCAAAATTTCATATCTCAAAATGTCAACCGCACCCCCACGTTTCACAAGACGCACCCCCATGTTTAACAAACTTTTTCTTGGATGCCAAACTTTTAACTATTTTTAAACATGAGTTGAATGGTTTGGGTGTTATGTCTTGTGAAACCTATGATTATCACCAATATCAAGAAACTGTTCCAGAAATTTGTTTTGTATAGTTTAACTTATTTCTCAAATTTCAGGATCATGGATCATCCTTATTTGCAATTTCAAGGGAGCCGTGAGAGATGGTGTCGTGATAGACTTCAAAGACTATTACAAATGGTCGAAAGATCCCACTTGCAAGCAGATGAAGAAACGTTGACGGCTGTTGGACAACTCGAAAGATATAATAATTTATTGAGTATTCAGTGGAAGCGTCTGGTTTTACAAAACAGACCTCTGTTTATGAACTAACTCTTGAATTTTTATCATCTTTCAGATTTAGCATGAAAGACTCTGACCCTTAGGATGAAAACGCAGTTTCATGTAGACTTGGTGGTCGTTGGCGTAAGACATCCATTGCCTTGTTCGGTGTCTATTTCAGGATCTATACGGAACAGGAAGTGGAGGAGGAAGCGATATCAGGAATGCGAACATACAATACCTTTCCAGAAGAGGAAAGTAAAGACGCGGAGAGTGGTGTGATGCGGAGAGCATTTTAGGAAAAAAGTTAGAATATGGGGTTTCAACTTGAGTAAAACCAAGAGCAGCCGGATACGAGACCCGTTGCTGCGATACATACATCGCTTACTTAGCCATTCCATAACAACTCGTGGTCAAAGTGAGGGAGTTGTTAATTTGAGGGACTTGTTCATTTTATATTGTATGGTTAACCAATTGCTATGTAATATTGGGTATTTGTTTTGTAATCTGTTTTCCAGGAATGCGATTGCAGGTGCTCCAACACCAATGTTTGGAGGAAGCTGGATTCTGAACCTATACGAGAGCTATGAGTGTAGCACTGAGGGAATTGAAGGAGTGATGCCAGGACTGTTGGACTTGAGCATTTGCACAAGTATGAACATGGTGACAAACCTACCCAATGGACAACCAAGGTTTATGTATAAAAATGGACAAATCTGGGACCCGACGGATCCCGTGGAAATCATCATGGACCTTGAGATGCCGACACAGCCGGAAGGAGCCGGAGCCGGATCTTCAAGTTCACGCACTAGAGAATTCCCAACCATGTTAGACCTGTATGAATCGATCCAAACCACCAGCGACCATGCAAGAAGATCATTTGAATATGCCCAACAAGCCTTCAACCGAGTCGAAAATCTGCATTTCCGAGTCGATGACCTGAGCAATGATGTCACTTACATCAGGAACCGAATATATCATGAGTGGGGGGATATCCCGCCACAAAGCCCTTGAAAACCGTATCAATTTCAGGATCCGGGCACAGTTGTTTTGTGCCAATCTATCTTTTAATTTATGTCATTTTATTTTCTGTGTATGGGATTTTAATGCTTTTAATAAATTGGTGACATTTCAGGTGATACCGAGGATTCTCTCAACTTGAGAGCAACCAATCACAACTGACAAACTCATCATTTTTAGGGATGTTATTTCATTACCCTTTCTTAGTCTTAATATATTCATCACATTGAGGATAATGTGAATTTTATGTGTGGGGATGGGGGTAATGCATTTGACTTTGCTAAAAACGTCCATATTTAAAAATTCTATAAAAAGATCACTTAACAATTATTTTTGTGACAAGAAACCAAAAATTAAAAATAATTTTTGATAAACCAAATTATAAATATACGTTTTCGGGAAATAAATAAGTAAATTAACGACATCCAAATAAACTTGAAAATGTCTTTTTTGTGATATACTTAAAAGCAATAATCTAGTAAGAATATTTAATCATGTAAAATGAAACAATTTTACCCAATTCAATCCTTATGTGAGTTTATTGTTTAGCCTTAAACAGCTTTTGCAAATTGCAGTTCTACTTTCATTCCGGATTTAATTGAGGGTGCCTTAATTAGAACATGCTTTGGGTATGCATTTCAAGACCATAATTACTATTTGTTTCTTAATAATGAGTTAGGTATTAGGAAACCTTAACCATTCATGCTCCAACCATTTTCTTTTAATTTTTTTTACCCGGACGTTAACCTTAGTTAGCCCCGTTGAGCTTAAACGTTTTTATTCTCAAACACCCGATCCACCAAGTCACTTAACCAAAAAGCCTTCAACAAAATCCCTTTTTCGTTAAAGACACGTCTTTGGCTTATTTAAAAAAAGAGAAATTTGGTCTTTTACCGGCTGACCTAAAGGAACTGGAATGCATTCTTTTGATTTTAATTTGCTTTGTTGCCTTCACCATGCAAAACCAGGACTTCCCCCGAAAATCCGTGAACAAATTTTCAATCTCACATTCGACGCAAGAAAGAAATGGTGAAAAAAGGAACAAGTTCCACCATTTTGTGGGATTTCAAAAAGTGCTATAAAGAGACGGGCGAAAAGATACGTAAGATACCCGAATTGTGGAAATTGGTCCCACAATGGAAAATGCAAAAAGAACCAAACCGAGTCTCAATACGAATACACAGAACTAATCCGATTGGGTGCTATTAGGTTTCAAGCCGAACGATGCTTAAGAAAGGAAAGTTTTGTGTATCTTCGGGTGAAAGACGAAGTAAGGTTTTTGAAAACAAAATACGGTCTTGACAATCTGACCTTTAACGAGTCCTCAAATTAGCATATCCCTTCTAAGTTGAAGTATTGTATAGGGAACCCTTTATTGCTTTCCTTATAGTTTATATTAGAAAAATAAGCCAAGACCGTTGTCTTTATCAATTAGCCACTTTTTGCAAATATTCTATACCCGAGCCCGAGCCAAGTTACAACCCATCAAAGACCTAATTATTTATGCAAGTAAATATATAAGCAGGTGGAGATTTGATCCCTTAACAAGCATATGATTTCACATGTATTCATACTAGGCAATCGAGTGCATTAGTCATAATCTTAACTATGACTCCATGTATTTAGCCGAGTATGAGTGAAACTTGTGAGCAGTGTGGATTTTTACATGATAATAATCTTTACTAACTAATATATTGCTTGCTAGGATATCATTTTACACACACTTAAAATGTTAATATTTGGATGAAATAATATTTGCTTGCGTATTTCCCGAAGAATATATTTATTATTTGATTTATTTGGTTTTTGGTGGAATTGTCATTTTAAGTGATTTTTGCTTGAGGACAAGCAAAGTTTAAGTGTCGGGATGTTTGATGTGCTCTAAATTATACATAAAAATCATATCAAAAGCACATCAATTATTCCTCAATATCCCCCTTAAAATGAT
Source organism: Flaveria linearis (assembly GCA_024085815.1). Lineage (NCBI taxonomy): Eukaryota > Viridiplantae > Streptophyta > Magnoliopsida > Asterales > Asteraceae > Flaveria > Flaveria linearis. The sequence continues at coordinate 31,198,103 of CM044004.1, read as the reverse complement.
GAGTATGTACTTGAAAATAATAAATTGTGTTTGAATGTGTTTAAAAGGGCAAGTTGGACAAATCAAGCATATTTGACAAGAAATTGAAGTAATCCGAGCTTTGGAGTGCAAGCATGGGGCCGTGCCGCATTAAGAACGCCCCCATGCCTTGCTTAAAACACACCCCCGTGCTAAATTGACACCCCCGTGTTTGAATATCTGACAGGACAAAAAGCACTGTCCCCTAAAAGCAAGCACGGGGCCTTGCCCCACCTCCAACACGGGGCCCTGCCCTATTAAGCACGGGTCCGTGCCCGATATAACCTGCACGTACGAGCCGACCAACTTCCGTAAGCATTGTACTAGCACGGGGCCGTGCCTTTTAGGCACAGGGCTGTGCTTAAACACTCCAGAAAGCCTCCTAAGTTCACCATTTTGGTAAGATTTTTGTGGGAGAGTTACTCTGGAGAATTCTCTCGGGAATCAAGTCGTCAAGACCAATCGGAGGCTTGGAAACTTGGAAGAAGCTCGGGATTGTCTAAACGTCATCCATTGTGGATCACCGGTTTGATTGTTCCATTTCATCGATGATTTCATATCTATGTTCTATGTTATTTGTTGTTATGTTCAAGCTCATTATGAGCTAAACTCTTATTATCATCCTAATTGGATGAAACTTATATAATCTGTGATGAACTAATGGTGTGGTATATGTTATGTTAATGTTATGGTAGTCTTGGTAAAACTTTTGATGGGTAGCACCTACATTTGAACGGGAAGTTATAAATTTATGGTTTATGATTGTGATTGTCATACACGGTTGAAAATCGTATGATCAACTTTCATTCAAGAAACCGGTCTTCATAATAAATCCACGGCTAATGAAATAGAAATGGTTATTAGAAATCATATCACTTTAACTTTCTGATCATTTGTGGGTTCCCTTTTATTAGTCTGAGAAATCTACAGTAATTGTTACGGTTTTCAAAAATTAATGGTATGTTATGATGGAATCTGATTAACTCTATTTCTAAAATTAAGTTATGTTTTCTGTAAGGCCTCATTCCCGGGACGCTTACAGCTGGTCATTCATGGCACTTAAAACATATAATTAAATAACTTTACTAAAATCATGCAGCGGAAACTTTTAAAACAAACATTTCATTTCCTTTAAATAAACACTTTTTGCAGAGTAGTACATCGTTCATTACAAAATATCACTCGTTCGTATTACAATGCAAAAACGTTAAACAAAAGAATGCCATCCAAAAGATCCGAGTAGCCGCCCCGTGCCATTCTCAGCAACATTACCTGCCAACTGGAAACACATAAAAAGTCAGCGTTGTTGAGTGAGTTCTAGTTTTATAATAAAACATACTTTTCTTTTGTTAAAACCGTTTCTTTACTTTCATGCGATCACAAATCATACGTACACATAGATAATTTCATTATTATCTTCATCATTCATTCTTTCACTCATTCATTCTTTATTTTTCGTCCATTCATCCTACTTTCTTGTCATTCTTACTCTTTCATCATTATCTCTTTTCTTTCTTTCAAACCATAAACTTCACCCTTCTGTTCCTGGTACTGGACCTAGGTCTATCATATACCTTCTATAACGGTGCATTACGCCTTTGGCCACAGTACCTAAGGTAAAGTTTAGGCGTACTATTGCCATGTGCAATACATTTCTGTTCCTGGTACTGGACCTAGGCCTATCATTGACCTTCTATAACGGGGCATCGCACCTCTGTCCACAGTACCTAAGGTATGCAACAATGGTTATATACAAATGGTCAATCACAAAGAAAGACCCCGATGTGTATCCTCCCGGGGTAGCGAACCCACACACCGTTGGGCTAACACCTTTCAATGGCATGTCCCTTCCGAGTCTGTTGCGACAGCAGGGTCGCTTACCTCATATATTGGCTTGCAAGCCTTTCATTCGTTCATTCGTTCATTAATGCATGCATTCTTTCATTATGTTCCTCTTTTCATTATCTACCACTTTACGTTACATAATACTTATCATTCATTCATTAACGTAACGTGTAAAGCCACGAGAAAGATAAACATACATCATGATAAGGAACATCATCATACACAGATAGCATCATCATACAGCGCAACATCATACATGGAAACATCATATATACGTAACATACATCACGCATAATCATGCAACATCATCACCCTCATGCTCAATATAAGCACTAAGGCCTCAACAGTCATCTTACATGAACTTACGGGAACTTCCATATCAATACTTACATCTGCACTTTCCCCCAAAAGTCAGTAATTAAACTACCCTTTTCCTGGGGTACACAAGCCCTACATGGACGTATGGGCACCCTTCAGTCGCATGGCCTCCATGCGACTGAACATCATATGGATGGACCAATACGGATGAACACCAACGCGGATGAACACCCAATCGTGCGAATAGACCCTCAATCGGGCGAATGAACACTATGCGAATGGACATCATGTGGTTGAACACTATGCGAATGAGCACCTATGCTAATGGTCTCTCAGTCGCATGGCTCCCTATGCGACTGGACCCCTAGTCGTGCGACTAAACCTTAGTCGTGCGAATGAACTCCAATCGCACTTCAATCAGCCGAATGGCCCCTAGTCGGTCGCCTAGCCCTAGCTGATGCAGAATGTAGTTCATCACGAACCCAATCTGCCATTTTCAACCTCCAAGCTCATCCAAACCCATTGTAGTCCCAAATCAACCATTCTAAACCTTTGGAATGCATACCACAACACCATTCAAGCACACACAACCTCGAAAACAAACTCCAAACGCATCACACTCAAACACATACAAATGGGTCAAACACACATACACATAAAAACGGGTTTACTATGTGTTCCAGCCCCAAATCAGTTGAAAACCATTAAAAGAGGGGTCCTAGAACTCACACAAACTACAAGAAGAAGAAGAGCTTCGTTTTGACCCGCTACATGACGATTTTCGCGCTCGAATCGACCCAAACCAACCCTTTTTCGCTCTTTTCTCCCTCTCTTCTTCTCCACTCTTTTTCTTGGCTGAAATATGGGTGTGGGGAGAGGGTAAGGGCTGCCCTCTCCCTTCAAATATCTCCACCCACCCAACTTTCTCATGTTAGCGAGTTTGGTCCCCTGAGTTTGGACTTTATTTATTTTTCTTCTTTCGTTGACTTCAAAGAAACTATCCGGTGTTACAAGTCTACCCCCTTATATAGGTTTCATCCCCGAAACCTGTTATTCCTCGAACAAACGTGGGTAATGCTATCTCATTTCTTCTTTGGTCTCCCACGTTGACTCGGATCCCTTCCTGTGCTTCCACTGTACACGCACAAGAGGAATCGCTTTATTTCTCGGCCTCTTCTCGTTTCGATCGATGATTGCCACTGGTTGCTCCACATAATTGAGCCGTTCGTCTACTTGGATATCCTCCAGTGGAACAACCATATCTTCATCTACCAAACACTTCCTTAGATGAGATACGTGAAATGTCGGGTGAATTCCACTTAACTCATATGGTAACTCCAATCTATAGGCCACCTCTCCTACTCGAGCAGTGATTCGGAAAGGGCCTATGTATCTCGGGCTCAACTTGCCCCGCTTTCTGAACCGAACGATACCCTTCCAAGGTGAGACCTTCAACATAACCCGCTCACCCACCTGGAACTCAATCGGTCTGCATCATTTATCAGCATACGACTTCTGTCTATCTTTGGCTGCCTTCATGAAGGCTTTGACCCTTTCAAGCATTTCAGTCGTGGCCTCGATCACCTCAACGCTCCCTAACTCTTTATGACCAATATTACCCCAACAAGCGGGTGTTATGCATCTCCTACCGTATAGCATCTCATAAGGTGGCATATCAATGCAAGCATGATAGTTGTTGTTGTAGTATTCAGCTAACGGTAAGTGGTCATCCTAACTTCCCCCAAAATCAATCACACATGCCCGAAGTATGTCCTCTAACGTCTGAATTGTCCTTTCTGACTGACCATCAGTCTGGGGATGATAAGCCGTGCTAATATGTAACCTCGTCCCCATGGCGTCTTGGAATTTCTTCCAGAATTTAGATGTAAACCGGGTGTCACGATCAGACACAATAGACACCGGCACACCATGACGAGTTACAATTTCCTTGATGAACAGAACAGCCAACCTCTCAGATGAATATGTCTCGTGGATCGGTAGGAAGTGAGCACTCTTCGTCAAGCGGTCAACAATCACCCATATAGCATCATACCCTTTCGGAGTACGCGGCAGCTTCGTAATGAAATCCATGGTGATGTGCTCCCACTTCCATTCCGGTATGTCCAAAGGTTGGATCTTCCCATACGGCTTTTGATGCTCGGCCATCAATTGCAAGCAAGTAAGACATTTACTCACATACTCCACTACGTCATGCTTCCTACCCGACCACCAATAATCTTTCTTCATGTCTTGGTACATCTTTGTAGCACCAGGATGAATAGAGTATCGAGTCTTATGAGCCTCATTCATAATCATCACCCGTAGGTCCCCAAAATAAGGAATCCTCATTCGTCCAAATCGGGTTCTAACCCCAAATGTGTTTTCACCCAACTCCTCAACCAGACCTCTCATCCTTTCAGAGTTAAGACTATCTTCTTTTAAGGCCTCATCTTGACACTCTTTGACTTGCTTCATCACATCATAGGTCATGATCAGCTGGTACGCCTTCACTCGAATCGGCTCGGGTCTTTCTTTTCGGCTAAGGGCATCCGCCACCACGTTGGCTTTGCCCGTATGGTAATGGATCTCACAATAATAATCCTTTATGAGCTTCAACCATCTTCTCTGCCTCATGTTCAAGTCATTCAGCTTGAAGAAGTACTTCATGCTCTTATGGTTAGTGAAAATGGTGCACTTCGTCCCGTAGAGATAGTGCCTCCAAATCTTTAGTGCAAAGACCACAACTGCTAGCTCCAAGTCATGAGTAGGATAGTTAACCTCATGAACCTTCAATTGTCGGGATGCTTAGGCTATAACTTTCCCACTCTGCATTAACACACACCCCAATCCCGAGTAGGAAGCATCAGAATAAACCACCAGATCTTCACTTCCATCGGGTAATGACAATACAGGAGCTAGAGTCAACCTCGCCTTTAACTCCTCGAACGCCTTCTCTTGAGCTAGGCCCCATACAAACATTACATCCTTACAGGTCAACTTGGCTAGTGGAGAAGCGATCTTATAGAAGTCTTGAATGAATCTTCTGTAATAGCCCGCCAAACCCAAGAAACTACGGATCTCGGATGGCATCTTTGGAGACTTCCATTGCATCATCGCTTCCACCTTTGCCGGATCCACCATAATCCCCTCTGGATTCACCACGTGACCCAAGAATTGAACTTCGCGCAACCAGAACGCGCACTTGGAGAACTTGGCATACAACTTGTCCCTTCTCAACGTCTCCAACACTTCTCGAATGTGACCGACATGCTCTATCTCGTTCTTCGAATAAATCAGGATATCATCAATAAACACAATCACTGATTTATCCAACATCGACCGACACACTCGATTCATTAAGTCCATAAAAGCAGCTGGCTCATTGGTCAAGCCAAATGACATAACGAGAAACTTGTAGTGACCATAACGCGTGCGAAAAGCTGTTTTAGGAATATCCTGCTCTTTCACCTTTAGCTGATGGTAGCCAGATCAAAGGTCTATCCTTGAAAATGAATTGGCACCTTGAAGCTGGTCAAACAAATCATCTATCCTCGGTAACGGGTACCGATTCTTCACCGTCAACTTGTTTAGCTCACGGTAGTCTATACACAACCTCATGCTACCATCTTTCTTTTTTACAAACAAAACCGGAGCACCCCAAGGAGAGATACCTGGTCTAATGAACCCCTTATCAAACAGCTCTTACAATTGCTCCATCAACTCTCTCATCTCTGTCGGAGCCAACTGATACGGTGCCTTGGCAACAGGTTGGGCACCCGGTATCAGATCAATCTGAAACTCGACCTCTCGGTCAGGTGGCACTCCTGGTAAGTCTTCAGGAAAGACATCTGGAAAGTCACACACAACCGGTACATCAGACAGTTGTGGTGTTGGCATATCCACATCCTTTACATAGGCCAAGTAGGCACTACATCCACGCCTCATGCACTTCCCTGCCACCGCCATTGTAATCATCTTCGGAATTATGGTAACCTGATCACCATAAACTGTCACCAAGCTACCGTGAGGCACAGTCAAACCAATCATCTTCTTGCGATACATAATGTTCGCCTTATAATCCGCTAACCAATCCATCCCAAGAACCAAATCAAAACCATCTATGGTCATCAAAAATGGTCTAACAGGAACTTTATGACCCTCTAATTCCACATCACAGCCCTCTATCATCTCAGAAATCCTAGTAGACTTACCTATGGCAGTTTCTACATCAAAGGGCGCATCAACACATCTACTATTAACCAGCAGCTTAGTACAAAAAGCAGGAGAAATATAACTTTTACTAGCACCCGAATCGAACAACACAGAAGCTAAAGTTTGGTTCACTAGAAACGTATCAGACACAACATCAGGGTCTGTCCTAGCCTCCTCTTGTGTCATGGTCAATGCCCTGGCGCTCGCCCTCGGTCCTTCACTCCCCGTCTTCTTTGCTCCGTAATCCTCAGCCCTAGGCCTCTTACAATCCTTACTTACGTGGCCCTCCATGGCACAGTTAAAGCACAGGACCGTACGACAGTCCCTGGAAATATGCCCCGCCTTCCTACATTTGAAGCACCCTTTTGACCCCAGCCTACATTCCCCACTGTGCTCTCTTCCAAACCTACCACACTTCTTCATACCCGCACCCGATGTGACCACACGGCGGTCATCCACCCGTGCCTTCTTGTTACCCGTCGAGGCATCACCCCGACCAAACCTCTTCCCCCTCTAGTTTCGATCACCACCACCCTTCCTTCTACCTTTAGCAACCACCACTACAGTCCTCTCGTCATATAACCCCTTGCCAAGTCTACCACCGACCTAAACATGCTCGGTCGGGCCGCGATCATATGTCTACAGATATCGGCTGGCAAACCCTGAATGTACCTCTTAATCTTCCGTGACAGAAGCGTCACCTGATCCGGCACCAGACATGCCATCTCGTTGAACTTTGTGGTGTATTGTTGGTGTGTCATGGTTCCCGCCTCTAGTTGTAGAAACTCCGTCTTGACCTTGTCCTTTTCTCGGTGAGGACAAAACTCCTCAATCACTAACTTTTTCAGCTCTGACAATCTCATCCTCCTAATAGCCCTGCTGCCCTCGGCTTGGACTATATTGTCCCATCAGCACAGAGCCGAGTCCATAAAAGAGTGGGAAGCAAACTTCACCTTATGGTCTTCCCGGCACTCACTGATATTCAGGACAACTTCCATTTCCGTCACCCATCGGTGAGCAGCAGCAGCAGTGCCATTTCCATCAAAATTACGGGGCTTGCATCATTGAAACGTCCCATAGTTACAGCCTCGCGCCAGCTCCAGCGCAGGCTCCTCTTCTTCCTCTTCTTCATCATTAGAAAGAACCGTTTCAGGCTCTGGTTGCTCCCGTCCGCCCGAGGACCTGTTCCTCTCCTTCCGTTCTCCTTCTCGTACAACCTTAATCACTTCAGTCACCACAGACGATAAGATCATTTACATGACTTGATGAACCTCCTCCACTACAGCCTCCTTTACCGGGGCTCTCAGATTGGCACTCTCATCAACACCCTCCGGATGAGGGGTTTCAGGTTCTTCATGAACCACCTTTTCCACCCTAGGTCTTCCTCTTTTGGTCCATGGTTCAGCACCAAGCCCACCACGACCTCCAACCCTTGATGCTTTAGAAGATCTACCACCGGCCATCCTCTAACACACACTGAAAGATTCAAAAACCAACACGGTCATTCAAGGGAACAACTCAGTTTATGTCAAGTGAAGTATGTCCCTAATTATAGTGGCCAGTTGTGATTAGCCACTTACTTTACTCTTCATACCCCAAGCATTACCTGTCCTGACTACATCAGTATTTAAATCTTCATACAACACATAACCACATACCATGTGCACATAATACTGGTTAACATTATGAAAATACCTGCTGGCACGCAGCTACTCAGATTGGCATCCCTTCTCTTTCCGTCACATTATCAGTTTAAGTTAAGGTTTATTTCGAAAATTTACCCGTTTCACTTAAACTTTGGCTCTGATACCAACTTGTAAGGCCCTGTTCCCGGGATGCTTACAGCTAGTCATTCTTCACACTTAAAACATATAATTAAATAACTTTACTAAAATCATGCAGCGGAAACTTTTAAAACAACCATTTCATTTCCTTTAAATAAACACTTTTGCAGAGTAATACATCGTTCATTACAAACTATCGCTCGTTCGTATTACAATTCAAAAACTAGTAGCCGCCAAGTGCCATCCTCAGCAACATTACCTGCCAACTGGAAACACATAAAAAGTCAGCATTGCTGAGTGAGTTCTAGTTTTATAATAAAACATACTTTTCTTTTGTTAAAACTGTTTCTTTACTTTCATGTGATCACACATCATTCGTACACATAGATAATATAATTATTATCTTCATTATTCATTCTTTCACTCATTCATTCTTTATCTTTCGTCCATTCATGGTACTTGTAAGGATTCCTAGAAGTCTGATGCAGCCAAAACACTCTTGTAACTATCTACTGATCACAACAGCTGAAGGTAACAGCTGAAGACAACAGCTGAAGACAACAACTAAAGGTAACAGCTAAAGACAACAGCTGAAGTCATCAGCAAAAGACATCAGCTGAGGACAACAGCTGAAGGTAACAGCTGAAGACAACAGCTGAAGACATCAGTTGAAGACAACAGCTGAAGGTAACAGTAGAAGACAACAACTGAAGTCATCAGCTGGAGACAACAGCTGAACGTAACAGCTGAAGACATCAGCTGAAGACATCAACTGAAGACAACAGCTGAAGGTAACAGCTGAAGACAACAGCTGAAGACATCAGCTGAAGATATCAACTAAAGACAAAGTCTGAAGACAAAGTCTGAAGATAGTTTCCAGTAGTGGTCACAACAACTGAAGAAGTATTCTTCAGTAGTTGTGATGATCGTTCTTCAGTAGTTATCACAACAGCTGAAAAAGAATTCTTCAGTAGTTGTGATGATCCTTCTTCAGTAGTTATCACAACAGCTGAAGAAGTATTCTTCAGTAGTTATGATGATCATTCTTCAGTAGTTATCACAACAGCTGAAGAAGTATTCTTCAGTAGTTGTGATTATCCTTCTTCTGTAGTTATCACAACAACTGAAGAAGTATTCCTCAGTAGTTGTGACAGTTCTTATTTAAGTAGTTCTATGAAATGATCAAGTCTTCCTGCATGCTGCATAGAACATGAAGTAGTATTGCTACGAAAGTTTTACACCAATTCAGAAACATTTCAAGTGTAAAATCTTTCATAGCCAAGAACAATATCTTCAGAAGGCAGAAACGAAGTCTTTCTTAGCTTCAAGACAAAGTCAGCTGAAGCCAAGAAACCAAGACAGATTCTTCCGAAGACTTTTATCCTACATGCTTTTATCTGATGTACTTTTTCTGCAAAGCTGAACCACTTTGCCGCTGCCCACTCTGGTTGGTCACCAACTTATATGAGTTGGTGAAAAGGTCCATGCTTTAGGAAAACTGTACATTGAGGTCTTGGGTCAAACCTTTCTACTTTATGTACCTTTATCCTTTTTGTAATATATTAGGATGTGAGCTATGGCATGTCATAGTCACTAGCCAAAAGGCAAATCTGCCTTTTGACTCTACATGGATCGTGTTGTCTAATTCGTGTATCCAGCTGGCCTTCAAAGTATGGCCGTCTGTAGGTTGCACTATATAGTATCTCAAAGTCTTGTAAAGTATGCATGCTGAATACTTGTAACTTTGAATTTGAGAAGCAATATACAACATCCTTGAAAACCAACCACTTGTGTTGTTATCTTGTTTTTTTCTTTCTGAGTTTACTTTGGTGTTCTTAGCATCATAATAACCGGTTCCCCATTTGATCTGTTAAGTGTTCTAATACACTCTCCTCATTGTGTTACTGTGTTCTAAGTGTTAACCCTTCACTCGGTCCAGGCTCTTGATATAAGATCTCACCATCTTAAGATCCCTGACACACACAAAATACTTAACAACTCAAATGGCAGCTCTTTCTAAAGCTGATATGGAAACTGGTACTATGACCAAGTCCCCATGATGTGTTGCAAAACACATCTGTTTTCCATGCGATTTCTGTATATTTTTTAGTCTTTATTTCCCGTTTTTATTAACTTTCGGTTTCTATTTATGTATTTGTGTATTTGCAGGTATTTGTGGTTCAAGGAGCATAAATGGTTAATTTTTGAAGAATAAACAAGCATGCGAGCTAAGGAACGGAAGAAGCTTGGTGAAATGGAAGAATTCTGAAAATCCTTATCTTGGCGCGTTGCCAAGATGATGACAGGATCTGAGAGACGCGCCAAGATTCCCGCGTCAGAAATCGACTATTTTGTTTTTAGCGCGTAGCGAAGATTTTGGGGTTATTTTAGCGACGCGCTAAGATTGCTAAACCGAGAAATTTTGCCCTAGATCATTATTTAAGGTTTTATAAAAAAAAACCAGAGGGGGAGGCAGATGGCAGAGGCGATTGAAACAGACTTTTGAGACGATTTTGGAGCATTTGGAAGGCCAAGAACAAGATCCAAGCAAGAGAATCAAATAACCTCGGGTGTTAATCATTTGGTTTTTAGTTTTCTTTCGTTTAATCTTTCCCAATCCATGTTTCGTACTTTTGATTTCTCTTTCGTCTCTGTTTGGATGATGTTTCTTGGCTAAACTTCTGTAGCTACCTAGGTTTGATGAATATACATTGATTAGTTTAGTATTCTTTCAGTTTTTGGATTGTACTTGTGTTTAAAAGTTAATGATAATGATTTGGTTTGCATGATCAGTTGTGGATGTGTATTTAGATCTGTTCTTGTGATTGATTTATTGCTTCACATGTGTCTTGGTGATTGTCTGTCATATAATGGATGCATGCTAGATCGTTTTCCTTGTGTTTGCGGTTTTTAGATGATTTGGTAGACGTATTGAATCATTGAAGTAATTGATCTTGAATCGGACTAATCAAATATGCAACTAATCTTAATACTGTGAGGTTAATAGGTTATCAGGTTATCTTGTGTGATTGATTGCTAGGTTAGAGTCTCTGTGAGGAGTTCAGTCTAGTTTCCCGCTCATATCATAGTTTCCTGAGTCTGATTAGGCATTCCAGATCTATCCCCTTACCTTTAGGTATTGTGACACTCGCGCCGTGAGGTAGAGTGTCTATCGGGTGTGTTATTAGCTCTCTTGGAGAACCTGTGAGGGTAATCCACAAACCGGTGTTTTATCGGCTTATTAGGTCTATCTAGTTGCTTTCCTTGAAAGTGTCAAGGTTTCTCTAGGTTCCTTTTATGTTAGCATCTCTAGATCCCGGTTACACAAGTCTTTCCAAAACCGTTAGAAGAACAGCCAAAACGTGTATAGGATTCTGCCTAGGTAGTGTTTTTTAATCATCTGAACTCAAATCTAGTCTTTCCCTGTGTCTGTCCTGTTTTCAGTTCTTTCTAAAGCAATTTAAACACAAACCCCCTATTTTACTTTCTCTTAGTATTTTAGTCGAGTCTTAGGTAAGTTTAGTTTTCGTTTTCCATACAGAAGTCTTTGGGTTCGATAATTCGGACTTAATAGCTATTCTGCCGTCGACCGGTACACTGTCGGTTGTGTCGCTTAGGATCGAGTCTTAGTTTTATAAATTTAAAGCTTTTTAGTGTCTAGTTAGAGTTTTATTTGTTAGTTTATTGTAGTATAGTCTAGCACACATCAAAGTTTTTGGCGCCGTTGCCGGGGACTTCTTGGCGATTGCGTTAATTAGACTTACTTGATTTAATTGCTATTTGTGCTAAGTGTTTTTAATTAGTTTGTTTTTAATTCTATTTGTTTTTATTTTATTTGTTTGAGTCAGTCTTACAGTTTTAATTTTGTGTTTTGCAGGTTTATGCCCCGCTTGAGATCACAAGGACCACCTCCGGATCAAGTTTGCAGCTTGCATTGCCCACATTTGAGGTTGGTACGTCTTCTCTTTCTGTTTTTGATTCTACACCTTTTCCTACACCTCCTTCTTCTACTTCTTCTGCATATCCTAGCCCACCTAGTTCACCACACACACATATGGCTGAGAATCAGACTGTTCATCAGCAAGCCACCCATGGCTTCACAGGAGTTAGCAATCCAATCACACTTCCTGCCATTGCTAATGATAACTAATGGAAGATCCCATCCTACGTCATGACAGCTATCTCTAATAACTGTCAATTCCATGGACGTAAGGATGAGGACGCACCTGCACACATAGGTCGCTTAGAGCGAATTGGTAGAACTTTCAAGTTGCAGGGTGCATCTGATGATGCCATTTTCTTACAGCTGTTTCCATTTTCACTTGCTGATCGAGCCGCCACTTGGCTCGAATCTCATGCAACTGGTACATTCACCACTTGGCCGGCTCTTCGTGAGCGTTTTCTTCATAAGTATTTTCCGCCGGCCAAGGCATCTAGGCTTAGAGATGAGATCCACTCATTCAGGATGGAGCCGGACGAGCCTTACTATCGTGCTTGGGAGAGGTTTCAAAACCTCCTCAGTCGTTGCTCCCAGCATGGCTTGTCCGAATGGGCTTTAGTTGAGAAATTTTATAATGGGTTGAATTATGAAACTAGGGCTAGATTCGATACTTCTGCGGGCGGGCAATTAATGGGTAAGAAAAACGTGAATGAATGTAATGAAATGTTTGAGAGTTTTGCCCAAGCAGAACATGAGCAGCGGTCTGGAAACAGGAATTCCAGTCCTACTACTAGTACCTCATCCAGAGGAGTTCACCATGTCACCATGGATACTAGTGTGGCTGCTGCTCTTGATAGTCTAGTTCGTGGGGTGAGAGAGTTGAAGAAAAAGGTTGATAGGTGTGAGCTATGTAGAGGTGACCATGCCACTAATGAGTGTCCTCTTATAGGTCAAGAACAACCTAGCTATGTTAATAATTCTTATAACTCCGGTTGGAGAAATCAAAACAATTCTAGCTGGCGTTGTTCAGGTGCTCCCCCAGGTTTCCAACAGGGTTCTAGTCAAAACTAGGGGCAGGGTAGTGGTCAGAATCAAGGTGTTAGTCAGGGTAGTGGAGAGTTGAGTAGGATAGAGAATCTGTTAACTCAATTAGGGGTCAAAGATGCAAAAACACAACAGATTCTAGCTGAGCATGATATTCTTCTGAAAAACCAACAGTCAGCTTTCCTAGATCTCCAGAGAATCGTAGGTACATAGCTAGAAGGTTAGATGAGAGGCCCCCAGGTCAGTTACCCGGTAATACTCAACAAAACCTGAATGCACATGTTAAAGCCATTACTACTAGGTCGGGTAGGAGGTTAGATAAGGTTAGAACTCCTATAGTTGAGGAAGTTGTGTTTGAGAAAGATGAGAGAGAGGTAGTTGAGAATCCCTCTTGGGATAAGGTTGTTAAGAAGACTAGTGTGTTTGAGCATTCTCCTGAGATTGACCATTCCCGTCTCCCGTTTCCTGATAGGCTTAAGCATCAAAAGTATGAAAGGGATTACGGGCACTTTTTAGATCTCTTTAAGCAATTAAAGGTCAATCTCCCGTTCATAGAAGTGATTAAGTGGATGCCTAAGTATGCGAAATTTCTAAAGGATCTCCTGAAGAATAAAAGCAAACTGGGTGAGATTTCAAGTGTCTCTTTGTCGGGTGAGTGTTCTGCGGTGGTTATGAACCAACTACCGGAGAAATTGGCAGATCCCGGGATTTTCACAATCCCGTGTCTGTTTGGTAGTGAGGTTCAATGCCACGTGTTGGCGGATTTAGGAGCTAGTATTAACCTTATGCCTTATTCCTTGTATGAGAAATTAGGTTTAGGTGAATTGAGTCCAACGCGCATGACACTTTCCCTTGATGATAAATCTGTTAAGCACCCACGGGGAATTGTAGAGAATTTGTTGGTGAAAGTTGGTAAGTTTGTATTCCCCGTTGATTTTGTGGTTTTAGACATGGAGGCTGATGAACGTGTTCCTACTATCTTAGGTCGACCCTTTTTGTGTACTGCTAAGGCAAATATTGATGTGTTTAGGGGTCAGATCACACTTCACGTAGGAGAAGAGAGTGTTGTGTTGGAGGTAGCCAAATCAATTATGAGTCCTAGTATTCCGAAAGAGTCGGTTTCCTTGATCAATTCTTGTGAGGTGGTTGATAGGAAAATGGAGAATGTTAAGAGTATAGAGAATAGTGCTGAAGTTGTTTGTGTTGAGAGAGCATATTCTGTCGAGGAAGAGGAGGAATTGGATAAGATAGTTGATGAGTTTTTGAGAATTTGTGAAAAAGATGATGAGTTGTTTGCTTCTGAGTTTGAAAATTTTGTCATGATTACGGATAGCAAATCCCCAAGTGTGGGGATGTTAGAGTTTGAAAGAAAACCGCCACCATTTGCAAAACCCAAGTGTGGGGATTGTGATAGCTTGATTGAGTCTGAATATGGTGGGTTTTTCTTTGGTAATGAGTCTGGTTATGATGTAGTGAGCATCGGGGGTGAGCTGGGTCTTCATGATCCCCCGTAAGTTGATCTTAGAAGATAGTATTTGGGTAGTGAACCATTTGTAGAGTTTGTAGAGTTGGTTTGCTTGAGTTTTAGGTAGTTTGTGTCGGTTTTTGTGTTTCGTGTGCTTTGTTTTCGTGTCTTGGTAAGTGTTTGCAGGGAAACGATTATTCGGTTGCAATTTGACACATGACCGGGATGCTACCAGGTAAGTTTTCCCACTTGAGCCATGTTAAAATAGGTAAAAAGATTATTGGGGTCAAAATTTGGCTAAGGCATAAAAATTTTCGAAACCTTCTGAAAAAAGTGCAACATCGCGTTACGCTCCAGGTTGGTCTTGATGTTCTCGCGTAGCGCGAGGGTCCTCGCGTGTCGCGCCGTACTTTGCCTTAATCCCTCGCGTTACGCGAGGGATCCCAGGATTTTTAAAAATTTTTTTTATTTTACCTAAACTTGTGTTCCCCTGTTTATTGAGTCAGATTGTTTATTTTTATTGAGTCTGTTTGATGCTGTGTTTGCCTAGTAGAGTGTTTGTTTTGCAGGTATGGAATAATTCACCCGTACTCAATCTCCATTCGGGTGAATATATCCAACACTTTTTAAGGAGACAGCCAGTGATTCCTGATTGCGAATGAAATGCTATACGATCAGAGGTTTTGGATTCAGACTGTGCACAAATGGAATCTGCTTATTACCAGCTAAGTCTTTTCAAAACTCTTCTTATTTATGTCTTTCTTTTTAATTTCCACATTGAGGACAATGCTAAATTTAAGTGTGGGGATAGGAAGACATGTGTCTTAGGTTTAATTTAATTGAGTCAGTCAGTCTTTAATTTGTTGAGTCAGTCAGCCTTTAATTTTTGCATGTGTTAGTTTTTATTTTAGTGTGTTCTTTTAAAAAAAATAAAAATAAAAAAAAAATAAATAAAAAAAATCAGAAAATTAGAAAATGTCCCTGATTTTGATGTTTGCATATATTAAAAAATGGAAAATGATAGATAAAATCAGGTGTTCGGTTTTTCAAATAGTACACATATAAGATGAATAACTGATTGAAAACGTGTCTGATTTGGGATGTGCGGGTAGGCCCAGCTGATCTTGTAAGGTTATCATAGGAGTATTCTAGTACACTTAATTAAACATTATTAAGTCTTGTGGGTTCTCACCATTGGAAGTCAAAACCGTAGACGGTATAAGGGGTACCACTGTAGGTTAAGACCCAACTGTAGTTTTTCTAGCAGGCATGCTTTAACAGGCGGCTCCTTTAGGAAATCCAGCCATATATTGAGCTAAAAAAAAAAGAGTAATGAACTTAAAATTTTAAAAACCTGAGGCCTATGCGTTGGTTGCGGGGGATAGTGACTCTTGCTTGCAACACCTCTAGGAATTGGGTATAATAAGTTTAAGGCTCATGCGTTGGTTGCGGGGGATAGTGACTCTTGCTTGCAACACCTCTGAGAATTAGGTATAATAAGGCAATGCTCAGAAAAAATATATATATATATATTGAGAAAAGCTCAGAAAAGATGCCAAAAGGGCACAAACAAATTCCATCTAGAGTTAGAGGGATTACAATTGGGTAGTGGGTTACGGTGGTGGAAAAAAATCTTAGAAATTTGATTTATTCTGAGCCTCGAAAGCTTGAAACGGGGATAGGTACTGAAGTGTGAGACCCATAATGAATTAATCGAATACTTGAACTTAATTGCAATACGATTGGGGACCTGAATGATTGGCGGTTGGGTTTAAATGGACAAACATACCTTGAGATCGCAGTTAACACGTTAGTAAATTTAATAAGTAATTGGACTTAATTGTTGGAAACCAGATTTAAACTTGACTATGATTCCATTTGCATAAGTCTTTTTCAGGGACGAAAAAGAGGTAAGTGTGGGGATACTTGATGTGTTGCAAAACACATCTGTTTTCCATGCGATTTCTGTATATATTTTTAGTCTTTATTTCCCGTTTTTATTAGTTTTCGGTTTCTATTTATGTATTTGTGTATTGTAAGGCCCCGCTCACCGGGCACCTTACTGTTGGTTCTTCATCGCATATAAAACGTACATTTAATACATGTTCATAAAATACGCAGCGGAATTAATAAAACATGCATTCTCATTTCATCATAAAGCTTTTACATCATTGTCTTGATTACAAAATACAAGCTTTTCTATACATTGCTTAACTATACTATGATTGCTGCTGATGCATAAGAAAACGAGGATAATCTCGTTTATTCGAATCCTCAGCAATCATAGGGTCATACAGCGACCTCTACCGAAAGAAAATAAATAAAAAGAAAACATATTCTTCTTCATATAGAAGATATTATGTTCAAAAATATATTTTCTTTCATAAGCAAGATTTCTTAAATAATCATGTTTATCAGGATTATCAAGAAATCTTGCACTTGCATGCAACATAATGTGTTGCGCGCATTACGGGCCCACAACACATGATGTGGCTGCATAATCAAAAAGTAAATGCCATCCCAAAAGAGCTGAGTAGTCGCCTCGTACCATCCTCAGCAACACTACCTGCGAACTGGAAAACACATAAAAGTCAGCGTTGCTGAGTGAGTTCTAGTTTTATAATAAAACATACTTTCATTCTCATTAACTGCTCTTTTCTACATGTGTTCATACATCATACGTACACGTAGATAATATTATTATTATCTCATCATTCATTACTTACTTTCGTTCGTGTACTTTCATACATACATACTTTACATGCTTTACATACTTTCGTATGTCTTTACTTTCATTCATACTTTACATACTTTCGTATGTCTTTACTTTCATTCATACTTTCACTTCATACGTTCGAACATTCATTTTATTCATTCATTCATTTATTACTTTCGTTCGAACGTTCATTACATTCGGTGACATGTACAGTACCCCCTTTCATCATACATACTACTGGTGCTGGACCTGTGGTGGTTAGCCACGAACGTTGTGCACAAAGCTGATCCAGTCACCTGGGGTAGGTACATGCACCACTTAACTTTCACTTCACTACTAACATACCTTAGCCGAGTCTCTTGCAGTGCGCGACTGCTCACCTCAGTGACAATCTTATGATTGCCTGCTAACCGAGTCTCTTGCAACACGAAGTTGCTCACCTCATTGTCAATCTCAATGATTGACCCGATGTACATCCTTCGGGGTAGCTAACCCGTACACCGTTGAGCTAACACCTGCCAGGGGTGTGCACCTCCTTCATTTTGCTTGCAAGCCTTTCTTACTCTCTTTCATTAATGCATGCATTCATTCATCATGTTCCTTCTTTCATTATCTTTCACTTTACGTTCTTAATACATTCATTTCTTTCGTTCATTCATTCACGTAAAGTTATTAAAGATAAACACATACACATAAGGAACATAAATACTTACATATCATCAGTATTCACCATTTATCATGGCGACACCATACTAACATACATACATCATACTAACCTTCACATAACATTCATTCATCACCATACAAGGCATCATACATATATGGTATACTGCAGGTATACCCATGCAACATCATCATCATCCACAACTTAAAAGTCAACTCATATAACCCTCGGGAATCTCCTAGGTCAAAGCCTATCTTACTCACTTTAAGTTCCCAGATATCAGAATTCTGCTCAAGTGTTTACCCGCATTTCCTTTCTGGTTCATCCGCATTTCTTGGCCATCCGCATTGATCAATGCGGATGAAGAAGTGCCTTAACCGCATTTCCATACTGTCCGCATTAGACAATGCGGCTGAGGGAATGCCTTAACTGTATTTCATGACTACCCGCATTGGTTAATGCGGCTGAAGAATGCCTTGATCGCATTTCATATTCTATCCACATTAGTCAATGCGGTCGAAGAATGCCTTGGCCATTCTTCCTGACTCATCCGCATTAGACCAATGCGGCTGAGTATTCCCTTATCCACATTTCCTGACCCATCCGCATTTGTTAATGCGGTTGAGTATGGTGACCTGCACTTAACCTGTGAAATTCTACAACCTGCTCATCTTCTTAACAAACATTAGCACTGATTTCTCATATCAGCTGCTTAGAATCAACTAAACATCATTCATATCATAAGAAGGATTCCTAAAACATACATTCGGCAGTACTCATATGGTCAACATGCTGAGATTTATCTACCTGCCCTAGGAATCTTACATACACTAGGCATAGCAGTCCAAACGGACCATACACACCTTCATACTCATACATACATACACAGATTGAGCGCTCACAGCTCGAAAACAGTTTAACATGTGTTCCAGCCCCAAAAATCGTTCAAAATACGTAAAAGAAGGGGTCTTAGAACTCACATTGTGCTGCTGGGTATGACTCCTTCGAAATCAGTGACCGTGGAACCCAGTACCTCGAACTCGTCTTCCTCTTCTTCTTGTTCTTCCTTCAACTCGTAGTCTACTCTCTTTCTCTCTCTAAAACTTTCGCTGAATTTGGGGGTTGTGAGAAAGGAAATGGGCAGCCATCCCTATGTATATCAGATATTTCTCTTTTCTTTGTACTTTTACACAAAACCCCCCTTCTACTTTCTCTTTCCTTTCCTTTTCCTCCAAAATTCTTTCTTTTCTTTTCCTCTTATTATTTCCCTTTGTCTAATCAAAATTGCGGGTGTTACAAGTCCACCCCCCTTATTTTAGGTTTCGTCCCCGAAACCTGTCATTCCTCGAACAGTCGTGGGTAATGCTGCCTCATTTCTTCTTCAGTTTCCCACGTCGACTCGGATCCCTTCCTGTGCCGCCACTGTACACGCACAAGGGGAACCACTTTATTTCTCAACCTCTTTTCTTTGCGATCTATGATCGCCACTGGTTGCTCTACATAATTGAGCTTTTCGTCTACTTCTATATCATCCGGTGGAACGACCATGTTTTCGTCCGCCAAACATTTCCTCAGATGAGACACGTGGAAAGTCGGATGGATTCCACTTAGTTCATCTGGCAAATCTAACCTATAGGCCACCTCCCCTACTCGAGAAACAATTCGGAAAGGGCCTATATATCGCGGACTCAACTTACCCCGCTTCCGGAATCGAATGATCCCTTTCCAAGGTGAGACCTTCAACATAACACGATCTCCCACCTGGAACTCAATCGGTCTGCGTCGTTTGTCGGCATACGATTTCTGTCGGTCTTTGGCAGCTTTCATATACGCTTTAATTCTTTCGAGCTTTTCAGTCGTAGCCTCTACCACTTCGACGCTTCCCAATTCTTTTTGACCAATTTCACCCCAACAGACGGGGGTCCTGCATCTTCTACCATATAACATCTCGTAGGGTGGCATGCCAATACTAGCATGATAACTGTTGTTGTACGAGAACTCAGCTAACGGTAGATGGTCATCCCAACTTCCTCCAAAATCAATAACACATGCCCGAAGCATGTCCTCCAAGGTCTGAATGGTCCTTTCTGACTGACCATCAGTTTGAGGATGATAAGCCGTGCTAATATGCAACCTCGTTCCCATGGCATCGTGGAATTTCTTCCAGAATTTGGATGTAAACCGGGTGTCGCGATCTGACACAATCGACACCGGTACACCGTGACGGGTCACAATCTCCTTGATGAAAAGATCAGCCAACTTCTCAGACGAATATGTCTCCCGCATCGGTAAGAAGTGAGCGCTCTTCGTCAATCGATCCACAATCACCCAGATCGTATCATACCCTTTAGGGGTACGTGGCAGCTTTGTGATAAAATCCATGGTGATGTGTTCCCACTTCCACTCCGGGATGTCCAAAGGTTGAATCTTTCCATACGGCTTCTGGTGCTCCGCCTTCACTTGCAAACACGTGAGGCATTTACTCACATACTCCACCACGTCGCGTTTCATACCCGGCCACCAATAATCTTTCTTCATGTCTTGGTACATCTTGGTGGCGCCGGGATGAATGGAGTATCGAGACTTATGAGCTTCATCCATGATCTTCATTCGTAGATCCCCAAGACGAGGAATCCACATACGCCCAAACCGGGTTTTAACGTCCGTCGTGTTTTCTACTAGCTCCGCTACCAGTCCTCTCATTCGTTCAGAGTTAAGATGTTCATCTTTCAACGCTTCATCCTGGAACTCTCTGACTTGTTTCATCATGTCTGAGGTCATGATTAGCTGGTACGCCTTCACCCGAATCGGCTCGGGCCTCTCCTTTCGGCTAAGGGCATCTGCCACCACGTTAGCTTTGCCCGGTGGTAATGGATTTCACAATCGTAGTCTTTTATTAGTTCCAACCACCGTCTCTGCCTCATATTCAGATCTTTCTGCTCGAAGAAGTACTTCAAGCTTTTGTGGTCTGTGAAGATGGTGCACTTCGTCCCGTATAAATAGTGTCGCCAGATCTTCAACGCGAAAACCACCGCTGCCAGCTCCAAGTCATGAGTAGGATAATTAACCTCATGAACTTTCAGCTGTCGGGATGCATAGGCTATCACCTTTCCCCTCTGCATTAATACACATCCCAACCCCGAGTAGGAGGCATCAGAATAAACTACTAAGTCTTCACTCCCATCGGGCAGTGCCAATACTGGAGCTTGGGTCAATCTCGTCTTCAGTTCTTCAAACGCCTTCTCCTGAGCTTGACCCCATACAAATTTCACATCCTTCCGGGTCAACTTCGTCAGTGGAGAAGCAATTTTGGAAAAGTCCTGGATAAACCTTCGGTAGTAGCCCGCCAAGCCCAAGAAACTACGGATCTCGGACGGCGTCTTCGGAGACTTCCATTGCATCACTGCTTCCACTTTCGCCGGATCGACCGTAATCCCATCCGGATTTACCACGTGACCCAAGAATTGAACTTCACGTAACCAGAACGCGCACTTGGAGAATTTAGCATACAACTTCTCCCTTCTCAACGTCTCCAGAACTTCACGAATGTGACCGGCATGCTCAGTCTCACTCCTTGAATAAATCAAGATGTCATCAATGAATACAATCACTGATTTATCCAACATCGGCCGGCACACCCTATTCATCAGGTCCATAAAATCAGCTGGCGCGTTGGTCAAACCAAATGACATAACGAGGAACTCATAATGGCCGTAGCGCGTACGAAAAGCTGTTTTAGGGATATCCTGCTCCTTCACCTTCAGTTGATGGTAGCCTGATCGGAGATCTATACGTGAAAACCAACTAGCACCCTGAAGTTGATCAAACAAGTCATCGATCCTTGGCAAGGGGTATCTGTTCTTCACTGTCAGCTTATTCAACTCACGGTAGTCGATGCACATCCTCATGCTACCGTCCTTTTTCTTTACAAACAGGACTGGAGCACCCCAAGGTGAGATACTCGGTCTAATAAACCCCTTATCCAACAGCTCTTGTAACTGCTCCATCAACTCTTTCATCTCCGTCGGGGCCAATCGGTATGGTGCCTTGGCAACAGGTTGGGCGCCTGGTACTAAATCAATCTGGAACTCGATCTCTCTGTCAGGTGGCAATCCCGATAAGTCTTCCGGGAACACGTCTGGGAACTCACACACAACCGGAACATCAGACAGTTGGGGTGCTGGCTTCTCTACATCCTTCACATAACATAAATAGGCGTTACATCCACGCCTCATACATTTCCCCGCCACTGCCATTGAGATCACTTTCGGAATCGTAGTAACCCGATCCCCATAAACTGTCACTGGACTACCGTCAGGCGCTGTCAAACTGATCATCTTCTTGCGACACACAATGTTCGCCTCGAAATCTGCCAACCAATCCATTCCAAGCACCAAATCGAAACCTCCTAACATCATCGCAAAGGGTTTAACTGGGAATTTGTGACCCTCCAGTTCTACATCGCAACCCTCAATTACCTCAGAAATCCTAGTGGTTTTACCTATAGCGGTCTCTACATCAAACGGCACATCCACACGCCTACTACTAACAGACAATTTGGCACTAAAAGCAGTAGAAATAAAACTCCTACTGGCACCTGAATCAAATAATACTGAGGCTAGAGTTTGGTTCACCAGAAACGTACCGGACACTACATCAGGGTCCGTCCTCGCCTCTTCCTGCGTCATCGTGAATGCTCTGGCGCTCGCTTTCGACCCTTCACCCCCTGTCTTCTTCACGCCGGAACCATCAGATCTCGGCTTCTTGCAGTCTTTATTCATATGACCACTTTCCCCACAGTTGTAGCACCTCATTGCTTTACATTCTTTGGCCATATGTCCAGACTTCCCACACTTGAAACATACATTCAGCCCCCATCTGCATTCACCACCGTGCTCTCGCCCACATTTCCCACACTTTCTTGATCCTGCACTTGTCACTACCACACGACGATCATCAACCCGTGCCTTCTTACTACTCGTCGAAGTATCACCCCGACCAAACCTCTTTCCCTGCCACTTCCTCTCATCACTTCCCTTCTTGCTGCCCTCAGATTTCACCATCGCAGCCCGTTCATCGTACAACCTCCCAGCTAAATCCACCGCCGACCTGAAAGTACTTGGTCTGGCGGAAATCAAATGCCAACGAATTTCGGCTGGCAACCCCTGAATATACCGGTTAATCTTGCGAGACACCGGCGTCACTTGCTCTGGCACCAACCGTGCCATGTCGTTGAACTTGGTCGTGTATTGTTGGTGGGTCATCGTTCCCGCTTCCAACTGCAGGAACTCTCTCTCAACTCTGTCCATCTCTCGACGAGGACTAAACTCCTCGATCACCATCTTCTTCAACTCCGACCACTTCAATTTCCCAATGGCCCTGCTACCCTCGGCCTGGACAATATTGTCCCACCAGCACAATGTCGTCCCCGTAAACGAGTGGGTAGCAAACTTTACCTTCTTATCCTCCTGGCAGTCACTAATATCAAGGACCGCCTCCATCTCTCTCACCCATTGGTGAGCATCAGCAGCCGTACCCGAACCATCAAAAGTCGGAGGCTTGCACCTCATAAATTTCCCGTAGTCACAACCCCGGGCTGTCTCCCGTACCTGTTCTTCCTCCTCTTCCTCTTCATCATCAGACAATACTGTTTCTACCCCTGCCTGTTGCTGTCTACCCGAGGACCGATTCCTCCCTCGTCTATCCTCCTCTCGTACTGCCTTTATCGCTTCGGTCATCACAGTCGGTAGAATCGTCTGCATAACCTGGTGCACTTCCTCAATCACTGCCTCTTTTACCGAGGCTCTCAACTTGGCGCTCTCGTCCGTCTCTTCCTGGTGAGGAACCTCGTTCTCCTCACGAACTACTTTCTCTTTCCTAAGTCTTCCTCGCGTGATACGCGGCTCATCACCACGTTCACCATCACGGGAAGCATCAGATGATCTATCACCGACCATCTTCTATCACACTGAAAGATTAAAACACCAACACGGTCATTCAAGGAAATAGCTCAGTTTATGTTAAGTACAGTAAGTCCCTAATTACAGTGGCCAGTTGTGATTAGCCACTTACTCTACTCTTCGCACCCCGAGCATCACCTATCCTGACTACATTAGTATCTCAGTCTAACAGTACACGTCATTCACATAACAAGCGCACATAATACCAGTTAATCTTTAAGAAAATACCTGATGGCACGCGACTACTCAGATGGCATTCTCATTCTCCCTGTCCCATTCTCAGTTTAAGTCTAGGTTTATTATGAAAATTTACCCTTTTTCTTAAACTTTTGCTCTGATACCAACTTGTAAGGCCCCGCTCACCGGGCACCTTACTGTTGGTTCTTCATCGCATATAAAACGTACATTTAATACATGTTCATAAAATACGCAGCGGAATTAATAAAACATGCATTCTCATTTCATCATAAAAGCTTTTACATCATTGTCTTGATTACAAAATACAAGCTTTTCTATACATTGCTTAACTATACTATGATTGCTGCTGATGCAAAGAAAACGAGGATAATCTCGTTTATTCGAATCCTCAGCAATCATAGGGTCATACAGCGACCTCTACCGAAAGAAAATAAAAAAAAGAAAACATATTCTTCTTCATATAGAAGATATTATGTTCAAAAATATATTTTCTTTCATAAGCAAGATTTCTTAAATAATCATGTTTATCAGGATTATCAAGAAATCTTGCACTTGCATGCAACATAATGTGTTGCGCGCATTACGGGCCCACAACACATGATGTGGCTGCATAATCAAAAAGTAAATGCCATCCCAAAAGAGCTGAGTAGTCGCCTTGTACCATCCTCAGCAACACTACCTGCGAACTGGAAAACACATAAAAGTCAGCGTTGCTGAGTGAGTTCTAGTTTTATAATAAAACATACTTTCATTCTCATTAACTGCTCTTTTCTACATGTGTTCATACATCATACGTACACGTAGATAATATTATTATTATCTCATCATTCATTACTTACTTTCGTTCGTGTACTTTCATACATACATACTTTACATGCTTTACATACTTTCGTATGTCTTTACTTTCATTCATACTTTACATACTTTCGTATGTCTTTACTTTCATTCATACTTTCACTTCATACGTTCGAACATTCATTTTATTCATTCATTCATTTATTACTTTCGTTCGAACGTTCATTACATTCGGTGACATGTACAGTACCCCCTTTCATCATACATACTACTGGTGCTGGACCTGTGGTGGTTAGCCACGAACGTTGTGCACAAAGCTGATCCAGTCACCTGGGGTAGGTACATGCACCACTTAACTTTCACTTCACTACTAACATACGTTAGCCGAGTCTCTTGCAGTGCGCGACTGCTCACCTCAGTGACAATCTTATGATTGCCTGCTAACCGAGTCTCTTGCAACACGAAGTTGCTCACCTCATTGTCAATCTCAATGATTGACCCGATGTACATCCTTCGGGGTAGCTAACCCGTACACCGTTGAGCTAACACCTGCCAGGGGTGTGCACCTCCTTCATTTTGCTTGCAAGCCTTTCTTACTCTCTTTCATTAATGCATGCATTCATTCATCATGTTCCTTCTTTCATTATCTTTCACTTTACGTTCTTAATACATTCATTTCTTTCGTTCATTCATTCACGTAAAGTTATTAAAGATAAAACACATACACATAAGGAACATAAATACTTACATATCATCAGTATTCACCATTTATCATGGCGACACCATACTAACATACATACATCATACTAACCTTCACATAACATTCATTCATCACCATACAAGGCATCATACATATATGGTATACTGCAGGTATACCCATGCAACATCATCATCATCCACAACTTAAAAGTCAACTCATATAACCCTCGGAATCTCCTAGGTCAAAGCCTATCTTACTCACTTTAAGTTCCCAGATATCAGAATTCTGCTCAAGTGTTTACCCGCATTTCCTCTCTGGTTCATCCGCATTTCTTGGCCATCCGCATTGATCAATGCGGATGAAGAAGTGCCTTAACCGCATTTCCATACTGTCCGCATTAGACAATGCGGCTGAGGGAATGCCTTAACTGTATTTCATGACTACCCGCATTGGTTAATGCGGCTGAAGAATGCCTTGATCGCATTTCATATTCTATCCGCATTAGTCAATGCGGTCGAAGAATGCCTTGGCCATTCTTCCTGACTCATCCGCATTAGACCAATGCGGCTGAGTATTCCCTTATCCACATTTCCTGACCCATCCGCATTTGTTAATGCGGTTGAGTATGGTGACCTGCACTTAACCTGTGAAATTCTACAACCTGCTCATCTTCTTAACAAACATTAGCACTGATTTCTCATATCAGCTGCTTAGAATCAACTAAACATCATTCATATCATAAGAAGGATTCCTAAAACATACATTCGGCAGTACTAATATGGTCAACATGCTGAGATTTATCTACCTGCCCTAGGAATCTTACATACACTAGGCATAGCAGTCCAAACGGACCATACACACCTTCATACTCATACATACATACACAGATTGAGCGCTCACAGCTCGAAAATAGTTTAACATGTGTTCCAGCCCCAAAAATCGTTCAAAATACGTAAAAGAAGGGGTCTTAGAACTCACATTGTGCTGCTGGGTATGACTCCTTCGAAATCAGTGACCGTGGAACCCAGTACCTCGAACTCGTCTTCCTCTTCTTCTTGTTCTTCCTTCAACTCGTAGTCTACTCTCTTTCTCTCTCTAAAACTTTCGCTGAATTTGGGGGTTGTGAGAAAGGAAATGGGCAGCCATCCCTATGTATATCAGATATTTCTCTTTTCTTTGTACTTTTACACAAAACCCCCCTTCTACTTTCTCTTTCCTTTCCTTTTCCTCCAAAATTCTTTCTTTTCTTTTCCTCTTATTATTTCCCTTTGTCTAATCAAAATTGCGGGTGTTACATGTATTTGCAGGTATTTGTGGTTCAAGGAGCATAAATGGTTGATTTTTGAAGAATAAACAAGCATGCGAGCTAAGGAACGGAAGAAGCTTGGTGAAATGGAAGAATTCTGAAAATCCTTATCATGACGCGTCGCCAAGATGATGACAGGATCTGAGAGACGCGCCAAGATTCCCGCGTCAGAAATCGACTATTTTGTTTTTAGCGCGTAGCGAAGATTTTGGGGTTATTCTAGCGACGCGCTAAGATTGCTAAACCGAGAAATTTTGCCCTAGATCATTATTTAAGGTTTTATAAAAAAAAACCAGAGGGGGAGGCAGACGGCAGAGTCGATTGAAACAGACTTTTGAGACGATTTTGGAGCATTTGGAAGGCCAAGAACAAGATCCAAGCAAGAGAATCAAAGAACCTCGGGTGTTAATCATTCAGTTTTTATTTTTCTTTCATTTAATCTTTCCCTATCCATGTTTCGTACTTTTGATTTCTCTTTCGTCTCTGTTTGGATGATGTTTCTTGGCTAAACTTCTGTAGCTACCTAGGTTTGGTGAATATACATTGTTTAGTTTAGTATTCTTTCGGTCTTTGGATTGTACTTGTATTTAAAAGTTAATGATAATGATTTGGTTTGCATGATCAGTTGTGGATGTGTATTTAGATCTGTTCTTGTGATTGATTTATTGCTTCACATATGTCTTGGTGATTGTCTGTCATATAATGGATGCATGCTAGATCGTTTGCCCTGTGTTTGCGGTTTTTAGATGATTTGGTAGACGTATTGAATCATTGAAGTAATTGATCTTGAATTGGACTAATCAAATATGCAACTAATCTTAATACTGTGAGGTTAATAGGTTATCAGGTTATCTTGTGTGATTGATTGCTAGGTTAGAGTCTCTCTGAGGAGTTCAGTCTAGTTTCCCGCTCATATCATAGTTTCCTGAGTCTGATTAGGCATTCCAGATCTATCCCCTTACCTTTAGGTATTGTGACACTCGCGCCGTGAGGTAGAGTGTCTATCGGGTGTGTTATTAGGTCTCTTGGAGAACCTGTGAGGGTAATCCACAAACCGGTGTTTTATCAGCTTATTAGGTCTATCTAGTTGCTTTCCTTGAAAGTGTCGAGGTTTCTCTAGGTTCCTTTTATGTTAGCATATCTAGATCCCGGTTACACAAGTCTTTCCAAAACCGTTAGAAGAACAGCCAAAACGTGTATAGGATTCTGCCTAGGTAGTGTTTTTAATCATCTGAACTCAAATCTAGTCTTTTCCCTGTGTCTGTCCTGTTTTCAGTTCTTTCTAAAGCAATTTAAAAACAAACCCCCTATTTTACTTTCGCTTAGTATTTTATTCGAGTCTTAGGTAAGTTTAGTTTTCATTTTCCATACAGAAGTCTTTGGGTTCGATAACT
Organism: Flaveria linearis; assembly: GCA_024085815.1. Lineage (NCBI taxonomy): Eukaryota > Viridiplantae > Streptophyta > Magnoliopsida > Asterales > Asteraceae > Flaveria > Flaveria linearis. The sequence goes on along the minus strand of CM044004.1, from coordinate 31,169,744 downwards.
CGGACTTAATAGCTATTCTGCAGTCGACCAGTACACTGCTGGTTGTGTCGCTTAGGATCGAGTCTTAGTTTTATAAATTTAAAGCTTTTTAGTGTCTAGTTAGAGTTTTATTTGTTAGTTTATTGTAGTATAGTCTAGCACACATCACCCCACTAATCACTCCAGAAGATTTTGACACATGGTGCACAAGAATGGAAGGCTTCATCAAGTGTCAAGATTCAAGGATGTGGGACTCAGTTATCAATGGTCCCTTCATACCAAGCACTACGTCTGCTACTGGTAATCGTATCATCCCTAAAGATATAGATGATTACTCAGAAGAAGACAGTAAGAGAATAGAGCTTGATCAAAGGGCCATGACTTGTCTTCAAACTATTCTTCCAAACTCCATCTACAGAGGCTTCAAGAAGTGCAAGACAGCTAAAGATCTATGGGAAGCACTGAAGCTCATGTATGAAGGATCCAAAGAAACTAAAGAAAACAAGAAGGATCTCTTGAAGCAGCAGTTTGGAAATTTCACCTTGAAGGCTGGTGAGACACTGACTCAACAATACGTCAGGTATGTTGAGATAGTGGACACTCTAGTGGATATTGGAGTAACTCTTGAGAACAGGGACATAGTAAGGAAGTTCATGTCTTCTCTTCCTAAACTATGGACACATTATTGTGTTGTGATCAAGAGAACTTCGGGATCTTAAAACTCTTACTCTTACAGAGTTGTATGGTATCCTGAGTGCATTCCAGATGGAGATGAAAATGCAAAATTCCTCTGGTAACTCCAATAACCAACTGAGTTCAGCTCTTCATGTAAACGAAAGGGAATGCATTGAACCACAACATCAGTTGTTATGCTACCCTGACAACTCACAAAAGGGTCCTTTCATCACTCTTCCAGAGACACTAAGAGAAAGCTACACTCAAGGAAGTCCCTTCCAAGAGACAAGTTCTTCTCATGCCTTTGTCTCAGCTGATGAAACCTCTGGCAACCTTCTCTTCACTCTTGAAGACCTAGACTGTATCCATCCAGATGATCTGGAGTATATGGAGATAGTTCAGCAAATGGCTCTTCTCACTCACAGGGCCAAGAAGTTCTACAAGAGGACTGGGAGAAGATTTCCAAGCAATACATCTAGTGGAAAGTTTGGGCTGGACAAAAGCATGGTAAAATGCTACAACTGTAACCAGATGGGGCACTTTGCAAGAGAGTGTAAGCCACCAAGAACAAATGGTGGCTAGACACAAACCAGACCAAACTACACTGAGAAAGTTCACCGTAATGAGAACCCAAAGCAACAGGCTACAGTTGATGTTGAAGAGGGAGGCTTTGACTGGAGCTTTCAGATAGAAGATGCATCTCCAAACCAAGCTCTCATGGCAGATCATGATGAAACCATGGTATTGGAAAATCTTTGCTCTTCTGAATGCATTGCTAAAGTTAATAGATACAAGTCATATAACTTAGAGCTGAGATCTGACCTTGAGTCCTTAAACATCTTGAAAGCTGATTTTAAAAGAGCTAAAAATGACTGTAAACTTAAAATAGAAGATTTAGAGAAAACAATTTCAACTCTTAAACATGAGCTAACAAATTACAGGACTCAGATCAAAGATCTCATAGCTAAGTTAACTGAATGCCAAGCTGAGCTTGTGATCAGCAAAGCTAAGGCAGAAAATTGTGTTATTGAAGAAGATACCTTCGAGAACATAATATCCTCATCCTTGCATGCAAAAGTGTGTTATCAGAACAAGCAGGGACTGCGATCCAGTAAGATAGCTCCTCCATACAACATCTTGTCTGTAAGATGTCCCAGGTGTGGAACTTGTGAAGATGAGCTTCCCCTCATAGATCCTTTGACTAAAGAGGATAAAGAGGAGATGGTGAAGAATGACTTTGGTTTGAGTGAAGAAAAGCATTCTGAGAAGGGACACTATTCCTCTGAGGAGAGTAAAACTGTTGGGATGACTAAGTCAAGAAGAAAGAACTTGATCAGGAAAGCCAAAAGAAAATCAAGGAAGGCTTAAGAGATCAAGGCTACTTTTAACTCTAAGCAGAAACAAGTTTTCAACTCTGCAGGGTTTGAAGTACTTAAGACTGATGACATGAAATCTGGTTCATGTGCAACTCATCTCAGCAACAAGAAAAAGACTGATCTGTTATGTGTTACTGCTGCACAACCTGGACCATCCAACTCCAAGAACAGTTCTCAACCCAAAAGAACTGTCTCAGCTCCTGCAAAGGTGAAGATGGAGAAGTGATGTGACCAAAGTCAGTGCTTTTCCATGAAGAAGACTCTTGGAAAGAAGAATCTGAAGTGTGTCATGTGTGAGAGTACCTCTTATTTGGCTAAGGATTGTCCATACAATCCTAAGGGTACTCTTCACATGATAAACAAAGAGTCTTCCAAAAATTCCAAGATGAAGAAGAAGACAAGTGGAAAACTGCCTTCGGAAGAAAATTTGGTCTCGGAAGAAAGGAAGGCTTCTGAAGTACTAAAGCTTGCTGCAGTAAAGGCAATATCTTCTGAAGGACCAGTCATCAAAACTTCTAAAGTCTTAAAAGCTTTTGAAGTATTAAAGATCAAGTCTAAACTTCCAAAGGTGGTGTGGAAGTCAATGAAAGACCAAAAGACTAAAGGTTCTTCATCAACAACAGCTCAAGATCCCTAAAGCACAACCATTGGATCTATCATTATTGCATTGTCTTCAACTGTCATAAATGAGCCCAGGACCAATGAGGCTTGGGTTTCCAAATGTAACTAGCTCTCTCTTTGTGCAGGAATAGCTACAGACAAACAAAAATGTCTGGATCATTGACAGTGGTTGTTCCAGGCACATGACAGGCAATAGGTCACTACTCCAGAAGTTTGAAAGAATTGATGGAGGGCCAGTTGCTTTTGGAGGAGATGCAGGTGGTTACATTACTGGAAGGGGCAAGGTCATAAAAGGTAAGCTCATCATTGACAAGGTAAACTTTATCAAGGAGCTTGGATACAATCTTTTGAGTGTATCTCAATTTTGTGATCAGAGTCATAACATGTTGTTTACTGAGCATGAGTGCATTGTTCTCAAGCCCGAGGTGGTCATTCTTCATGAGCACATCCTACTCAGGGCCCCCAAGAAAGGGAACATGTACAAGATGGATTTGCAAGAAACATCTCCCTCAGGAGAAGTTTCATGCTTTCTATCTAAAGCTAATAGTGATGAATCTTTCCTTTAGCATAAAAGAATGTGCCATGTAAACTTTAATAACATGAATAAATTGATTAAGAAGGAGTTGGTAATTGGAATACCAAAAAGAGAGTTTACAAGTGATGATCATTGTGTTGCATGCCTGAAAGGGAAGCAACACAAGGTATCTCACAAGCCTAAGGAAGGAAATTCCATCACTACACCCCTACACTTGTTACATATGGATCTCTTTGGTCCCACCAATGTAATGAGTTTAGGAAGGACCTCTTACTGTTTGGTGATCACAGATGACTTTACAAGATTCACATGGGTATTCTTCCTTAGAACTAAGGATGAGACCCTTGAGATTCTGAAGAATTTCATCTTTAAGATTGAGAATCAATGTGATCAGAAGGTCAAAACCATAAGATGTGATCAAGGAACTGAGTTCAAGAATCAAAATGGTAGATCGTGTGTTGGTCACTCAACAGATGGTTTTCTCTCAAACTCACCTTGATCGACACTCAGCAAGAGTCTATAAAGAGTTGATCACAATATAACAAGTAACAAGCAATAAAATGAACACAGTATGTAAATTTTCAAGGTACTTTTATATATTGCCTCTCAACTCAAAGGATTACAAGACTCTTGGACATAAATAGCTTATCTAATGAGTTACATGGAGAAGATATATAATACTACCTACAGCCGGATATACTTTGATACCAGCTGGAAACCTCTAACCTAACATCTATACTGCAAGACTCTAGGTGAGGTCTTTCAGACATTTTGCCTGAGAGTTCGTAGTCAGGACATGTCCCTGACTTACCTTTTGTCACCAACTAAAGTTGGTAACATGTACTATCATAAAAAGGTGAACAGTAGAATAAAGTATGGTCAACATCATGGCTCTTTAGAAAGATGGCATGTTGTATCAGAGGTCTGCAGCGGAGTGTCAGGGACCATACTTATATCTTCTGGACATAGCAATGTCTTCTGAAGGATAAAATGCTTCGAAAGAATAACTTCTTCCAAAGCCACTTATACTTCGGAAGACTGCTTCTTCCGAGGCTTGGAGTCTTCTTTGTCTTCGGAAGCAGACTTTGCCTTCAGCTCTTTCATCAGACTTTGTCTTCGGAAGCTCAGACTTTGTCTTCAGCTCTTTCATCAGACTTTGTCTTCGGAAGATAGTCTTCAGCTGTTGGCTTCAGCTGTTGTCTTCAGCTATTGACTTCAGCTGTTGTCTTCAGCTGTTGACTTCAGTTGTTGTCTTCAGCTGTTGACTTCAGCTGTTTCCTTCAGCTGTTGACTTCAGCTGATATCTTCAGCTGATGTTCTTTAGACTCTCAGAAGATCTCATGCTTAGCTTCGGAAGCCCTTGAATGTAGCATCAAAATGACTATGTGAAGTGGTTTTAGTTGCACCGGCCTCATCATGACCCAACAAACTCCCCCTAGGCTGATGCTACCAAAACTTCACTTCCCTCTTCTTCTCAAAACTCTCAGCACCATGGAAAGTAAGTGTTTATCAGTTTCTTCATTCTTTCCTGATATGGTGCTGAGGAGTTTGTACAAATCCTTGGTAGACAAAACCTCCACTCTGTCACCTTGGATTATGTGTCCCCTTTGTTGTGGCCCTCTGAAAAGAGTTAGTTGATGGGAACTATAGTCATATTCACATCTAACTATTGGTTCCAATTCCGGACCTTCCATCATCTGTAGGAAGGCTGTGCCTTTGGTGGTTGGTCTTTCCTTGTCTTCCGGTCTTTTCAACTTCAACTCTTCTTCAATCTTGGCTTTAGCCTTTAGTTCAGCCAAGTGGAGACTGCTGATATAGTTTCTGATGTGAGCAGCAGTCTCAGAGTTGGAGGGATTGGAGAATGGCTTCTCTGCAAGCTCAGCAATGTCAATTCTGCTGAGATGCAATAGAGAAGTGGCATTGAGCCGGTTGGTTTCACCATTCTCTCTTTACACAACAAAGTTGTGAGAAGGTTCATCGAACCTCCACTGGACTATAACTTTCCTAGGTACCGGAGATTGACTAGAAATCCTGTCCTCTTTCCTTATGTCTAGTAGAGTCACCAGTCTCCTTCTTACTCTCTTCTCTTCAGCATTGAGGGTATCAGAGTTGAGACCAAGAAGTTGTGCAGCCTAGCCCAAAGTATTTTTAGGCAATTCAAGAAATTGATCTAGAGTGAGGGAGCTTGAAGAGTTATCAACATAGGTGATGTTGATAAGGTCTCCCTCACAGGAGATGCTGCTCATAGTGGTGCAGTTGATGAGCCTTGTCTTGAACTCCTTTATCTCCTCAAAGGAGAGATGTTTAGGAGGCTAAGGGGATGATCTTGGTTTCTGTTGGGTAGGTTTAGATTCAGTTGTTCTGGGTTGTGTTTTGGGTTTTAGGATGGGAAGTTTAGGTGGTTGAGGTGATGTGGTAGGCTTGGGTAGAGTTGTGGGTTCAGGGGTGAAGGTTTCATCAGTGGGTTCGGTTTTGATGGGAAATGGGATTGGTTCTTCTGGTGTGGGTTGTGGTTTAGTGGTTGGCTGTGGTTGAGTGGCTGGGGTGAAGACCATTCCCTGTCCCCTCCTGTACATCTCCTTCCTTTTCCCCATACGGATGTCAGCTTTTATTTCACTGACTATCCGCTGGAGTGTCCTTTCGGACATAGGTCCCACCTGCCTACCAGAAAAGCCATGAGCCCGGAGATAGTCTTTCATCCAGGCTTTGTCATTGGACTTCTTGGTGGCAGTGACCCCCTTTTCTTCCTCCCTCCGCTTCTTCTCCTTCAACTTCTCCCTGGCATCTTTCTTCCTTTCCTTCTCCATTTGATCCTGCTCTTTGTTGTGGAGCAGCAGGATCATGTCATCATCAAGTGGAGATAGTTCCGGAAGAAATCCTCTTGAGAGTAGGAATTTAATCCTAGCCTCTCTCAGCTGCAGGGCTACTTCCCTTTGTTCCTTTTCTTCCATCTCCAAGGCCAACTTGGCTTCTTCTTCTTGCCTTAGCCTGGTTGACCTCTCCAAAGTCACCAACTCCTCTAGTGGTAGCAGAAGTATTTCCTCATTGGCAGCTCCTAAGCTAATGAGCTGGTCAATGAGTGTTGTCCTTCTCTTGGTGTTGATTTCCTCCTGATTAGCTGCAGCTGCCTTAGAGCTAGCAGCTAGCAACTTCTCAGCAAGAAACCTACCTTTCTTCTTGAGCTTTTCAATCCTTTCCTCTTCCTGAAGCTCTTCCGCAGTCAATTTCCTTTTTCCTTTGTCTTTGGCAGAGCTTGACTGTGGTGGTTCTTGGATAGAAGGTTCAGATTAAGAGAGAGGTTCAGCTGGTGTTTGGGATGGAGGTATAGCAGAAATGTCCTCCCTACTCACCTCAGATGCTATTTCAGCAATAACATCTGTGATGGTCAGTTCCTCAGACATTTGGAACAAACCTTCCGCAACTTCCATCTCAGCTTCGGAAGGCTTGTCTTGTTTTTCGAGGCTTCAATGTCAGCTTCAGAAGCTTCAGCCTGAGCTTCAGAAGAAGAGGTTGCTGCAAGTTCTATCCCATCTGTTTTAGTTGCTGGGCCATCAGTCCCCATTTCCCCTTCAAAGTTAATCTCAGGTTCCATGTGGACCTTAGGTTGACCAACTTCATCCACAGTGGTAGAAGGTGCAGTCAGTCTTTGAAGCTCCTCAGCCCTAAAATATATAAGTGTGGTGTCAGGGCTGGGCGGTTCTAAGGAGGAACTCAATACAAACTTTGTGAAAATTCCGTAGAGATCATGAAGCATATTTGAGTCAATCTCTAGAAATAATTGAGATGACTCAGGTAGTGTGATGAGTTGGGAAGTAAAGGACTGGGTCTGTGGTTCCTCAGATGTTTGTCTCTGAACTTTCTCCCCCTTTTTGGTAGCATCATCCTGAGAGCTAGATGAGCTAGAGGAAGAAGTCAATGAGACTTGTATAGGTACATGCCTAACAGACCTCTCCGTCTGTTTCTCAGCTAGTTTAGCCTTGAGATTGTTAATCTCAAGTTGCTGAGTGGCAGTCCTTGATTCTAAGATCCTCACCTGTGATTCCAGGTTGGAGACCTTAGAAAGCAAGTACTGAAGTGTGAGTTGCATACTTCCCTCATCTTCATGAGAAGAATCACGGGGAGATGAGATAACATACCTAGTATGCTCAGTCTCACCACCAGATGTGGCTTCTTGGCACCCTGGATACCTTTGCTCAAAGTCATCTCTTTCAGAGATGTCAATGGGCAAAGATGCTGTAGACTCAGTCCTAATGATGTTACCACTGTCCTGAGAGCTTAATGAGAGACTCTGAGTAGTGGTAGCTAAGCCTACATGAGTCCCCTCCACATCAGTGGGACTCACGTCAGTAGCTGGCTGCTGATGGGGGCTAGAGACAAGGGATCTCTCTTGGCTCTGTTGATCTTTCAGAGGGTGTTGTAGACCAACTTCATGGCCATGGAAAGATGTAATCTCTTCATCAGTGCGGAGTAAAAGGTCAGTGAAAGATAAGGAGGTTAAACCTACTGACCCGGGACCTAGATTAATGTCTACAGGCATTGAGCCTATGGTGGGGCTATCCCTAGAACGCTGCACAGGGGAGTGTAAAGACTCACCCTGTGGGCTTAAGGCTTGGGGTTCGGGCTCTTGGGTTTGAGACTGAGGAGGCTCAAAACCCACATTGAGGTCAAATGTGAAGGATGGTGTGACATCGGACTGAGTGGGAGCCCATGATTCCACTCTAGCCCTTTTGGTTTGAACTGAAGGAGCTTGTTCAATCAGAGTAGATTGAACAAGGGTTTGTTTGGGGCGTCTCTGGTATGTAATTTTGATGGGTAAAGAAGGTGTGGGTACATTTGTGGTGGAGGTTGCTTGTATGGGTTCATCACCTGTGGGGATAACAGGGATGTCACCAGGAGCTATACGCTTAGTCATCTCTGGAGGTAATGGAGTGTACCTTCCAGTGAAGTTGATGGACATCTTCTTCAGTGTTTTGAAGATGGTAGGTCTCACTTGGGGAACAGTAAGAGAAGCTGCACAGACAAGCTTGCTTGGTTCCAGCTCACAGTTGATTATGTGTTGAATAAATCTGGGATACATGAAGAATGTATCCCTTCTCAGATTGTCGATTAGGTTGGTCAACACAAATCGTGAGTAGTTGAAGCGTAGACCTTTCACCAACCCATGAACTAGGCATCCTAGTTCATATGGGATTTGATCCCATCCCCCTGATTTGTTGGATAAGCAGTGCAGGACAATGTGCAGCAGGAATTTCCAATGATAAGAGAAGTTAAACTTGTAGACGATTAACCTGCTCACATCCCCACCATATCCCATTAGGATGTAGGTGCTATCCACGTCTTCTTTGGGGAACTCAGTAGGAGCCCCATCATCATGAAGCTCGAGATGCTCCCTGATGACTTGTTCAGTGATGACCAACTCCTGGCCAGAAATGCGGGTTCTCAGGACGCGAACCCCATTCAGTACTTCAGTATGACCGTTACTCCAGAATTCGGACATGTGGTTGGAGTAGACGGTGGGGTTAACCGTTAGCGCCGTCAGGTGGGTGGATTCAGCAAGAAAGGTGATGATTTGGGTAAAGTCGGCATCTCTTGACGAATCAAGCAATGCGACTTGGTTGTGCCGAGGGTTTAGCGCCATTGCAGAGAAAGTAAGCTTGAATTTGGGTGAACTTGCAGGTTTGACAGTGAAGGAAATAGTTAGGGCAGTAAATTGGTAAAAGAAGATGAAATTGTTCAGTCTGGATTATTTAAAGGGGATGAATTGTGATAGTGGCGGTAATAGGGTAACTGTTTTGGGTTACTGTGGGTGGTATGGTGGTTTACGGCGGAGAAATGATAGTGGCGGCAAGGGATAATTTTAAATAATCTGACCATCATGAGCAAAATCTTTACCTTTTACAGAGTGGGCCCAAAAGATATCCGTTACATAGTAAAACCTTTACTTCCGAATGTAAAACATTTCCGAAGGTAATTGTCTTCCGAAGTCAATTTCTCTTCCGAAGCAAGGCATTGCTTCCGAAGGTAAAATTGTCTTTCCGAATGGAGATTATATAAGCTTCGGAAGTAGATCTGATGTAAAATCAATCGCTTCTTCCGAGACCAAAAACTCTTCCGAGAAGAAAATTTCCATTGAGGAATTTGGCTTCGGAAGATATTCAAGAATATCTTCCGAGAGTTAATTCCACTACGGAAGGAATTTACACTTGGAATAATTTAAAGATCTTTGTAACAGGGCTTAAATTGTATTGACACAAGACATTACACATTTTAAAAAGCTTTTCAAAAGAGGTAGTTAATCAATGTTTATCATCCCAATAGCTGATATGAGATACTTAAATCTTTATTCATCAAATGCCTTTGTGAACAAATCAGCATATTGTTCATTAGAGGCAACTTTGATTAACTTTATCAGATGTTTCTCATGAATATCTCTAATGAAATGATACCTGATATCAATTTGCTTTGTCTTGGAGTGCTTCACTGGATTCTTAGTAACGGAGATAGCACTATTGTTGTCAATATGGATAGGAGTAGTCATGAAGTTAAATCCATAGTCTAACATCTGATTTTGAATCCATAGCAGTTGAGCACAGCAGCTAGCAGCAGCAATGTATTCAGCTTCAGCAGTTGATGTAGAGACACAAGATTGTTTCTTGCATTGCCATGAGATAATCCTTCCACCAAGAAAATGACATCCTCCTGATGTTGATTTCTTGTCGATGTTGTAGCCACCATAGTCACTGTTAGAGTATCAATAGAGATTGAAATCACTATTCTCTTGGATACCAGAGACCTAGTTTAGGTGCTCCTTTGTGGTATCTGAGGATTCTCTTAACAGCAGCCAGGTGAGACACCTTTGGAGCAGCCTGATATCTTGCACAAATGCATGTGGCAAACATGATATCTGGTCTACTAGCAGTGAGATACATCAGAGAACCAATAATTGCTCTATACTGATGTTGATCAGTATCCTCCCCCTCAAGGTCAGGGCAAAGATTATGGTTTCTGGGTATGGGTGTCTTGGCTGGTTTATAGTCCTTCATTTTTCCTGAATTCCAAGGAAAAAGTCCATTTTTCCCATGGAACTCATCTCAAATTTCTGCTTCATAATGCTCTCAAAGTCTTTACACATTTGGTCATTTGAGGAACCAAATATGATGTCATCAACATAGACTTGTACGAGCAAAATGTCTTCTCCAGACTTCCTAATGAAGAGAGTCTTGTCAATGGTACCTCTAGTGTATCTATTCTTCAGGAGAAACTGAGACAAGGTCTCATACCACAGCCTTGGTGCTTGGTGCAGCCCATATAGAGCTTTATCCAGTTTGCACACATAGTTGGGGTGTTGTGGGTCTACAAGTCCTGGAGGTTGACATACATAGATTTCCCTATCTATATCCCCATATATAAAAGCACACTTGACATCAAGTTGGTAGACTGTGAAGTTCTTGGATGCAGCATAAGCAAGGAAGATCCTATCTGCCTCAAGTCTTGCAACAGGTGCAAAGACATCAGTATAATCAATTCCATCCTCCTGGGTGTACCCTTGAACTACTAGTCTTGCCTTGTTCTTGATAATCAAGCCTCTATCATCTTTCTTGTTTCTGAACACCCATTTAGTACCTATGGGTACTTAACCAGATGGTAGTAGGCATAGATTCCAGACCTTTTGTCTTCTGAATTGAAGCAGCTCCTCCTGCATTGATTCAACCCAACTACTATTCTTCAAGGCATCTTCCACCTTCTTGGGTTCCATCTGAGACAAGAAGCATGAGTACAAGCAGACATTCCCATGATGAGTTTGCCCTCTTGTTCTCACACCCTCAGAGACATTCCCTATGATGTTCTCAGTTGGATGAGTGTTGTGAATCCTAAGGCGAGGAATCAATTCCAGTTACAGAGATAAGTCTAGATTGGACATATTCTGATCAGGAACTGGATCACTCTGTCCAGCTGTTGTTTCAAAGTCATTCAATGAGGACTGATTGAATGATTGAGAAACATCATCAATGGTTGGTTTGAAGTAGTATTAACAGTTGCCTGTTCCTTCAGAATACTACTTCCCTCAACCTGGTGTTGTAATGGATCACCTGAAGAGCTTTGGGGTTCATCAGGTGATTCACTTGTTGAAGCTTCACTATTCCTGGAGATAGTTACACTATCAGATCTGTGAATGGTTGAAGCTTGTTGCCTTTCAGCTCTTGGAGAATCTGGAAGAGGTCTGGGAAGCTCAAATAGTTGATCTGCATCAGCATCAGTATCACCTTGAGCACCTGTTCCAGCTGAAACATTCTCACAAGATTGTTTAGAATAGTTTGGAAACAATTCTAAATCAAAGATATAATCAGGTCCATTCCCCCTAACACAAGGAGTGTGCTCATTAACAACTATATTGGATGACTCCTCAAATTGTCGATTCTTGATGTTGTATACTCTATAAGCTTTGGAGCTAGAAGAGTATCCAACAAAGATAGCATCATCCGACTTCTCAGCAAACTTTGCTAAGTTGTCCTTTGTGTTAAGTGTGGTACACCTGCAGCCAAAGGACCTTAGAAAGACAAGGAACGGTGGCCTCTTTTCCACAACTCATAAGGGGTTTTTCCATGGGGCTTAACTACAAGAACCATGTTCTGCACATAGCATGCAGTGCTGACTGCCTCTGCCCAGAATGTTAGAGGCAGCTTTGAATCAGCTAACATGGTTGGAGCAGCCTCAATAAGTATCCTATTCCTCCTCTCAGCAACACCATTTTCTTGAGTAGTTCTGGGAGCACTATATTGTCTGGCAATCCCTTTTGAGTCACAGAATGAGTCAAGAACAAAGTTCTTAAACTCAGTCCCTTGATCACTTCTAATGATCTTAACCTTATGATCAATTTGATTTTCTATTTTAAGAATAAAAGATTTTAAAGTTTCAGCCGTTTCATCTTTACTTCTTAAAAAGAATACCCATGTAAATTTTGTAAAATCATCAACAATCACAAGGCAGTATGATTTCCTTCCAATTCTCATTATACTTGTGGGACCAAAAAGATCCATGTGTATTAAGTGTAATGGAGTAGTGATAGAGTTAACACATTTGGATTTATGAGATGATCTGTGTTGTTTCCCTTTCAGGCATGCAACACTGTTATCTTTGCAGAAAAAATCCTTTTTAGGCAAACCATGTACCAAGTTATTTTTAGCCAATTTATTCATTGTTTTAAAATTCACATGACACATGCGTTTATGCCATAGTGTTGACTCATCACTATCAGCTTTGGAATGAAAGCATGATACTTCACCCATAGGAGAAGCATTGTTCATATTCAGCTTGTACATATCCCCTTTCCTGGGAGATCTAAGAAGCACCAATTCCAAGGAATTGTCATCCCTGGTTTGAGGATAATGCACTCATGTTCTGTGAAGAGCATCTGATGCTTCTGGTCACAGAATTGAGAAACACTTAACAGATTGTGTTCAAGCTGTTTGACAAAGTGAACTTTGTCAATGTTTATTCTGCCATTGGATATACTTCCTCTACCCGAAATATATCCTCCGGCCTCACCTCCAAATTGGACAGGCCCTCCATCAAAGTTCTGGAATTGTTGAAGGAGAGATCTATTCCCTATCATGTGCCTGGAGCATCCACTATCTACAATCCAGACATTGTTGTTCTTGTCAAATTGATGTCCCTGCACATAAGATGAGATGGTTAGTTTTGTTTGGAAGCCCAAGCCATGATGGTCTTAGGCTCTTCCAAAGATAATGACATAATTGAACCAAAAGATATGCATTGGGGTTCAATAGAGGTCGTTGAAGAAGAGGTTTGGGTTGTAGCATCTTCCTTGATCTTCCAATCCATCCCTTGGCTGATCTTTAAGGATGAGCTTGTTGAAGCTTTTGCAGCATGGTCTTCTTCCGAAGCTTCTTTCTTTTCGGAAGAAGCCTTCACCACCTTTTCTTCCGAAGTAGTCTTCTTCTGAGATGGTTTTAAGGGACCCTTCTTGTTCTTCCGAACTTTAGAAGCTTTGGCTTCCGAAGCCATTTTCCCTTCGGAAGAAGTACTTTCTTCCGAAAGCAACTTGTTTGGACCGTTTGAAATGGTCCAACTGAGAAACCTTCTCTGAATCCTTCTTTTCTAACATTATTTGCATAATGTGTGCTTGCTGGATTGTAGTAACAATCTTTAGCCATGTGGTTGTGCAGACCACACATTATGCATGCAATGTTAGTCTTCTGGGAACTTGTAGGTTGCTGTTTCTTGGATTTCTTCTCTTCATCAACAACTTTCCCTTTCAACTTCTGATCCTTTGGTAGGACAGGAGTGCTGGTACTACTCTCCTTTCCTGAATCAGAAGTACCTACCACTTGGAATCTGACAGAAATGAAGACACCCTTTTGCTTTGGGTCAATTTTAAGTTTGGACTCTGCAACCTTCTTGGCAGTCCTTCTAGCAGCTTTAGCTCTGCTTCTTCTTGCCTTGGTGGTTAGGATTTGGTCTTCACAGGTGGAGATGATTGTGTCCACCTGTTTCTCCCTGTGGTGGCCACTATTTTTGCCTCCTCCTCTAGTTCCAATGGAGAAGGGTTAGCAGTTGGAACCTCTTGCTCTTCAGTACCACATCTAGGTAGTCTAATAGACTCATAAGAGTGTGGTGGAGCTATTTCATTAGTTCCCAACCCTTCTTTGTTTTGATAAAACATTTTGGAATGAGAGGATGATGCAAGAATAGTTTGGATGTTTTGCTCAGCAATAGCTTGCTTCCTGGCCTGAGCCTCAGCAGTGACCAACTGGGCTTGAACTTCAGATAGTTTGGATATCAGATATTTAATTTGAGTCTTATAGTTGGTCTTTTAATATTTTAAAAGAGACACAGTTTTCTCTAACTCTTCAATTTTCTTTTGATAGTCAGATTCAGCTCTCTTAAAATCAGATTTTAACACATTTAAAGACTCAACCTCAGATCTGATTTCCGAAATGTAATCCTTATAGAGTTTAACTTTATCAATACCGGCAGCAATACAAAGATGTTCATATACCTGATCATCATCCGTTCCGGCCATGAGTGCTTGAGCGGGAGTCACATCCTGTACCATGAAGCTCCAGTCAACTTCTTGAGCTACAGCAGCTGTTTCAGTTGGCTTCTCTTCATGTTTTGAAGCAGTGGGGTGTGTGGAGGCCTGTGAGGTTCCCGGGTTGTTCTTGGGAGCTTTGCATTCCCTAGCAAAGTGACCAAGTTAGTTGCAGTTGTAATACTTTGCTTTGGTCTTATCAAACCCAAACTTGTTGTTGACTAGGTTATGACGGAATTGCCTTCCAGTTCTCTTGAAGAACTTCTTCGTTCTGTAAGTTAAAAGAGCCATCTGTTGGACAATGTCCACATACTCCACATCATATGGACTGAAGCACTCAAGATCATCAAAACAGTATTGAAAATCACCAGAGTGTCCACTTCCAGAGACAAAGGCACAACTATCCTGAAAGGAGTTGTGTTGAACCTTTTGAGACTTTGGAGTCTCAGGTAGAGTAATTTAGGGTCCACTATGTGAGTTGTCAGGGTAACACAATAACTGATGTTGTGGTTCTATGATTTCCCTTTCAACCACATGAAGGGTTGAACTCAGTTGGTTATTGGAGTGACCAGAGGAGTTCTGCATGTTCATCTCCATCTGGAATGCACTTAGGATACCATACAACTCTGTGAGAGTAAGAGTCTTAAGGTCCGAAGTTCTCTTGATTACAACACAATAGTGTGTCCATAGTTTAGGAAGGGAAGACATGAACTTCCTAACTATGTCTCTATTCTCAAGAGCTACTCCAATATCTACCAAAGTATCTACTATCTCAACATACCTGAAGTATTGTTGAGTCAAGGTCTCACTAGCCTTGAAAGTAAAGTTCTCAAACTGCTGCTTCAAGAGATCCTTCTTGTTCTCTTGGGTTTCCTTGGATCCTTCATACATAAGCTTCAAAGCTTCCCATAAATCTTTGGCTGTCTTGCACTTCTTGAAGCCTCTGTAGACGGAATTAGGGAGAGTAGTTCGGAGAGAAGTCATAGCCCTTTGATCTAGCTCTATTCTCTTCCTATCTTCTTCTGAGTAAACATCAACATCTTTTGGAATGATGCGATTACCAGTGGCATAAGTAGTGCTTGGTATGAAAGGACCATTGACAATGGAGTCCCACATTCTTGAATCTTGACACTTGATGAAGCCTTCCATTCTAATGCACCATGTGTCAAAGTCTTCAGGGGTCATCAGTGGGAACTTGGTCATGGTGCCAGTTTCTATATCAGCCTTGGAGAGAGCGGACATTTGAGTGAGTGGTTTGTAGTGAGGAGTGAAAAACAGGTTGATTTGGATGGTAAGATCTCACAATCAAGAGCCTGGTAGCTCTGATACCAATTGCAGGATTGTGTGTTGGTCACTCAACAGATGGTTTTTCTCTCAAACTCACCTTGATCGACACTCAGCAAGAGTCTATAAAGAGTTGATCACAATATAACAAGTAACAAGCAACAAAATGAACACAGGATGTAAATTTTCAAGGTACTTTTATATATTGCCTCTCAACTCAAAGGATTACAAGACTCTTGGTCTCAAATCGCTTATCTAATGAGTTACATGGAGAAGATATATATAATACTACCTATAGTCGGATATACTTTGATACCAGCTGGAAACCTCTAACCTAAAACTATACAACAAGACTCTAGGTGAGGTCTTTCAGACATTTTGCCTGAGAGTTGGTAGTCAGGACATGTCCCTGACTTACCTTTTGTCACCAACTAAAGTTGGTAACATGTACTATCATAAAAAGGTGAACAGTAGAATAAAGTATGGTCAACAACATGGCTCTTTAGGAAGATGCCATGCTGTATCAGAGGTCTGCAGCTGACTGTCAGGGACCATACTTATATCTACTGGACATAGCAATATCTTCCAAAGGATAAAATGCTTCGGAAGAATAACTTCTTCTGAAGCCACTTATACTTCGGAAGACTGCTTCTTCCGAGGCTTGGAGTCTTCTTTGTCTTCGGAAGCAGACTTTGTCTTCAGCTCTTTCATCAGACTTTGTCCGGAAGCTCAGACTTTGTCTTCAGCTCTTTCATCAGACTTTGTCTTCGGAAGATAGTCTTCAGCTGTTAGCTTCAGCTGTTTTCTTCAGCTGTCGACTTCTGCTGTTGTCTTCAGCTGTTGACTTCAGCTGTTGTCTTCAGCTGTTGACTTCAGCTGTTGCCTTCAGCTATTGACTTCAGCTGATATCTTCAACTGATGTTCTTCAGACTCTCAGAAGATCTCATGCTTAGCTTCGGAAGCCTTGAATGTAGCATCAAAATGACTATGTGAAGTGGTTTTGGTTGCACCAGCCTCATCATGACCCAACACAAACACTTGATACATTTTGTGATGAAAAGGGTATTACAAGACAATATAGTGCTCCCAGGACCCGTCAGCAAAATGGAGTTGCTGAGAGGAGAAACAGGACACTAATTGAAGCTGCAAGAACTATGTTGTCTGACTCTAAACTGCCCATCACCTTCTGGGCAGAGGCAGTCAACACTGCCTGCTATATGCAAAATAGAGTTTTAGTAGTTAAGACACATGGTAAGACTCCTTATGAACTTTGGCACAAGAGGAAACCATTCATTGGTTTTCTCAGGTCTTTTGGATGTCCTTGCACCATCTTGAATACCAAAGATCAGATAGCCAAGTTTGCTAAGAAATCAGATGATGGACACTTCATTGGATACTCTTCTCAAGCTAAAGCTTATAGAGTATACAATCTCAGAACTAGAGTAGTTGAGGAGTCAGCCAATGTGACTTTCAATGAACACACACCCAGTCTGAAAGGTTCTGGTCCAGATTGGCTATTTGATCTTGATTTTGTTACCAACTGTTTTAACAAATCTTATGAGCATGTTTCAGGAACCACAGATATATTGCCTACGGGTGATCCTGATCCAAGAATTGAGCTGAGAAGATCTTCAAGCGACATATCTCCAGCTCCAGTGGTAACTAATCCTGCAAATGAAGCTTCTACCAGCACATCAATGACAAATCTTGCTGATACATCTGAGTTTCCTTCATCTTCCAGTTTTGAGGCACAGAACTCAAATGTAGGAACTTCAAATGTTGAAGAACATGGTGGTGGTGACAGTGATAAAAAATTGCTTGATGCTGAGAATCATCCTATTGAAGAAAATCTCAATGATGTCACATACTCATTGGATCAAGTTAATCTTGATAGGTGTGCTACTGTAGCGGGTGAGTCCTCCTTGCCAGATCAGAATTTCTCCAATTTGGATCTGTCTAAACAACTTGCTGTGATCCCTCAACTAAGGATCCACAAGACTCACCCCTCTACAAACATCATTGGACATGTTGGTACTGGTGTAAGAAGAAGAGGACAGTCTCACGATGGAAATATCTGTCTTCACTTTTGTTTCTTATCCTAAATAGAGCCAAAGAAGATTGATGAAGCTCTAAAGGATGGAAGTTGGGTTGAAGCTATGCAAGAGGAGTTGCTTCAATTCAAGAGACAAAAGGTTTGGAATCTATGTCCTCTTCCTCATGGGACGACTACCATAGGTACAAAATGGGTTTTCAGGAATAAGAAGGATGATAGAGGACTTGGCATCAAGAACAAGGCTAGACTAGTTGTTCAAGGGTATACTCAAGAAGAAGGAATTGATTACACTGATGTCTTTACTCCAGTAGCAAGACTTGAAGCTATCAGGATATTCCTAGCTTTTGCTGCATCCAAGAATTTCAAGGTCTATCAACTTGATGAAGAGGTGTATGTCAAACAACCACCTGGCTTTGCAGATCCTGATCATCCTGATTATGTCTGCAAGCTTGACAAAGCTCTCTATGGGCTACATCAGGCACCTAGAAAGTGGTATGAGACTATCTCAGTATCTCTGTCAGCATGGCTACAAAAGGGGTACCATTGATGGAACTCTCTTCATCAAAGGAACAAGAAATGACATAATGCTAGTTCAAGTATATGTAGATGATATCTTTGGGTCAACTAATCCAAAGCTCTGCAAAGACTTTGAGAAGCTGATGAAGGATAGATTTGAAATGAGTGCCATGGGGGAACTTAATTTCTTTCTAGGGATTCAAGTGAAGCAAGTTGACAATGGTATCTTCATAAATCAGTCAAAGTATGTGCAAGACATACTTAAGAGGTTCAACATGACTGAATGTAAGGTTGCTAAGATACCCATAGCTAGAAACCACTCCCTTGGACCTGATCTTGAAGGGGAGTGTGTTGATGAACATCTCTACAGGGCTATGATTGGGTCTCTTATGTATCTTACAGCTAGCAGGCTAGATATTATGTTTGCCACATGCATATGTGCAAGATATCAGGCCAACCCCTAGATGTCACACCTAATCACTGTCAAAAGAATTTTATTATACCTTAAGGGAGCCCCACCTCTTGGCCCTTGGTATCCTTAGAATTCTGACTTCAATCTGTATGCATATACAGATAGTGATTATGGTGGATGCAATATGACTGCAAAGTCTACATCAGGGGGATGTCAATTTCTTGGTGGAAGGATAGTCTCTTGGCAATGCAAGAAACAATCTTGTGTATCTGCATCAACTGCTGAGGCTGAATACATTGCTGCTGCAAGCTGCTGTGCTCAAGTGCTTTGGATTCAAAATCAGATGCTAGACTATGGATTCAACTTCAAAGAGACTCCCATCCATATAGACAACAACAGTGCTATCTCAATCACAGAAAATCTAGTGCAGCACTCAAGAACTAAGTATATCAACATCAGGTATCATCTGATTAGAGATAATTTTGAAAAAGGATTAATCAAACTAATCAAAGTTCATACAGATGAACAATATGCTGATCTGTTCACAAAAGCTTTTGATGAACAGAGATTTAAATATCTTATATCTGCTATTGGGATGATCAACTTTGAATAGCTTTTCTTAAAAACTTAATCATATTATTTCTAAAACTATGTGTGTTCTATGTTGTCTATTCTATCACCATAATAAGCCCCAATTTCTCTTTGGAAGAAAATTCTTTAAGGATATTCCTTAGATTTTTAGAATTTTACACAAGTTGCAAAATTCTTCAAAATCTTTGAAATATTTTTGGAGGAAAAATTTGTCTTCGGAAGCTTTCTGATTAAAACTTCTGAAGCAAAATACCCTTCATGGTCAAAACTTTTAAAGTTAAATTATCTTTAGAAGATTTCTTAGAATTCCAAGAAAACTACTTTTTGATCAAAAAACAAACTACTTTTCAGTGGTGGGACCAACATAATGGATTTCAAAGTTTATTCTTTTTTTTAACTTTGTCTCAAATCCAAATTCATACACATATACAACGGTTACACCTCTTTCCTCTACCTACTCCAAAATTCATCCATACCTCAAACCAAATATCTTTGAAATCACTTTTTCTTTTCACCTTTCTTCATCCTTAAGCTTTTCAAAATGGCCAACATTCCAAACAGAAACAACCCAAATTTCTCCATGCAATTCCATAGGCAGCACAATCAAGTAGCCTTATTGCACTCTGAGAAAGAGGATAGTTTCTCAGAGGTTTGGCATTTTCTTGCTCTATCCAACTACTACACCTCACTCACCATCGATCCTATTCTTTATGTGGATCACCTGCTTGACTTTCGGAGGACATGTCATGAGGTTATTATGGATGGGAGAAGGCATTGTCTGCCACAGTGCAGGGGTGGATAGTCTTTATCACTCAGCCATCATCAACACCCGTCTTCAGCTGGATGATAAAGAAGGTGAACTGTCTTTCCCAAAGGAAGCTATCAACTATTCCTTTAAGCAGATGGTCTATGAGGGAGATTTCTCTGTAAAGACCTTTAGGAAAGGGAAGGTATCATTCAGTTGAAATACCTACTCCATGTAGTGATTCACAGTTTGTCCAACAAGCATGGTGGGTGGGACCAGATTCCTGAGGATCTCTCCTTTATAGTTCATGGAATGGTACAAGGGGTCAAGTTCAGGTACTCATAATTTGTTTACACAAACTTGCTTGCTAACTTGGACTCCTTAGAATACTATATGTTTCCTAGATATGTTCAACACATTCTCAACTATGAACTTGGATCACAGTTGAGGGAAACAAATGCTATTCTTAAATTCGGACAGATGAAGCCAGGCATCTTTAAGATTATGAAGAAGCCAACTGTAGGCTTCTCAGGGGTAGAAACAGCCCTGGTCACCAAAATGTTAGAGCTCATTGCTCAAGGTGACAACCTAGCAACACAAGCTAGTGTTGAACCCACACCTTCTACATCTCAACCACTAAAACAGCCTCAAATTATCCTTACCTACCAAAGAAAATTCAAACAAACCCTTGCTCAAGCTATTGAGTCTGTGCAGGTCCCCATATACTCACCCATACAGGAAAAAGTGGATACTAGAGCTCCCACTTCTCCTAAGGAACAAACCACTCCCATCTCTCCAAGAATCAGTGCTGATGTTCCTCATGATCAGCCTGATGAGCTCATAAGCCCAAATGCCTTAAGCCTTCACTCTCTCAACACTCAAGTGAAAAACCTTCAGGGGACAGTTACCATCCCCAGCCTTTGAAATTAAATACCCAAATTCCTAACCTTGAATTCTATACTGATGAGGACTTAGGCTTCAGTGAGCACCATGAATCTCTCTACTCTTCACCAACTCAAAAAGAGAAGAATGTCTCTGAATTTCCTATTTCTACCCCACATCAGTCACCCATTACTGAGGTGGGTCCATCTGAACTTGTTCAGGGGATCCATATCGAAAAGGTTCTCACTTCTGCAAGCGATTACATCATTAAGATCTCAACCATGCCAACTCAGCCCATTGACACTTCATCTGAGGCTGTCAATACGCAGAGGAAATCCAAGTGCCAAGAACCCCATGCTGGTGATGAGAGTGACGACTTAGGTCCAATTTTCTTACCCCCCATGATTCTTCTGATGAAGATGAGGGGAATCTGATATTAAAGGTGCAGAAACTGTCAAATATATGCACTTACTTAGTCTCAAAGGTTAGTCATCTTGAATTTCAAGTGACTACCTTACAAAATAGGGTCAATGATCAGCAACTTGAGATATCCTATCTTAAGGAAAAACTAGCTGAGAGACCTTTATGAAGAGCTCAACCAGGAACACAAGAACCTGCGGATGTGGTTGACCTAACTCCTAGCTCACCTATACAAGAAGGTGATGCTACCAAAAAGGGGGAGAAAGTCACTACAATCACAGAACCTGGGAGTTCTTCAAGGAGCATGGACATTGACGACTCACCATCCTCTCTTGTAACTGTACCTACTCAGCAACCTCCTCAAGTTCACATTGATGTGAACATCCTAGACTACTTGTTTGAAAGTCTCTTTGGGGAGGGTGTATCAAGGCAAGAAGCTGAAGAAGATAGACCAAGGCAATCAGGTAATGTCATTGGTCAACTGGATGTTGAGGCAGACCCTGAGATTAGCTTCAAAGGGAAAACCTTAACTGAAGGCCCAGTGATAGAGCCTGAAAGTCCTGTCTTACAGTCAACTGATGAAGTGGCAGAAATTGAAACACCTGTCACCACAACAACTACTTCAGCAACTCAACCCTCAGGGAAACACCTGCTGGTCAAGGTGTATCACAGTCTCTCTTTGGCCAGAGCTTGGATGATACACCAAGCAATGAAGGCCAAAGCTCTCTCCACCCTGTGCCATAAAGGTCTGTGGGTGACAAAGGGAAAAGGGTTATAACCCTTGAGGAGATTAAGGAGGAGGAAAGAGAGAGAAGGAGGAAGCTAAGGGGAGTAAGTTCCACTGGGTCTTCAAGCTTCATGCAAGCTGCAATCAGGGCTGCTCACAGACCAAACATTCAAAATGATGAGTTGAGGGCAGTCAGGATTACTTACTTACAGACCAGGAACTATGACATAGATGTGATTATATCTCTCCCCTTAGAGGAATTAAATGATCGGCTGACATGGAAATGTCAAGAGAAAGGAAGGAAGCTGAAGATGCAAGAATTCTTCTTGAGATCAAAGAGAAGAAAAGACAACAAAGATTTTACAAGCATATTCCTACTCTCTCGCCAGTTCAAGAAAGTCCTGTGCAAGAGGCTGTGGCTGCTACACAAGAACCTCAGGTAGATAAAGAAACAGATAAACAAAGAATGATAGACTACCTGAGTGCCACATGCTTCTATTAGGTAGAAGCACTTCTTCCTTTGTCCTTTGAGTACATTGAGTTTGAGTATCTCAAACAATTTGAACTTCAAGTACTCAAAGAGCAGAAGTTAACACAGAAGAAAATAAGGAAAGAAGCTGCTAAGTCAAGAGCTCTCATTTAGAAGAACTTGAAAAAATCTGATGATAGACAAAGAATGATGAGCTTCTTGAAGCTGTATGGATTCTCTGGAAGGAGACTTGGCCCTATGTCTCTATCTACTTTGGATGAGCATATCAGGGTGATCAAGCAGAAGATCAAGAGTGGAGAGCATGCTGACTTGCACAATCCTCCAAGTCAAGCTCTACCTCAAGTAGAGGTTAAGTTTGAACAACAAGAGACAACTCAAACAAGAACCTCTAGTTTCATCTTCTGATCCACAGCAGGGTCAAAGGCCAGCCTTTTCAACTATTGATCAATAGCAAGGTCAAAGGCCAGCCTCAACATCAGACCCATAACAGGGTCAAACAACCTCTCCTTTTGAACCTGTAAGGGAGGAACACCCAACTGAGGAAGACACAACTAATCTACAAGGTGTTCCAGGCCAGTCTTCTCAGTTAAAGACTGCAAAGAGGAAGAAGAGAATGGCTTCTAAATCTGATGCAAAGAAGAAGAAGAAGTCAAAATCAACCTCCCTGATCCTCAAGATGAATCAGAACATCCTAAGGAAGTGTAAGAAGAGAAAGCCAAATCATCTCCAATTCAAATGGCTCCTCTTGCATCAGGAAGACTGTGATCTGCTGAATATCTTCAAGTGTTTTGGTAGCATCGGCCTAGGGGGAGTTTGTAAGGATTCCTAGAAGTCTGATGCAGCCAAAACACTCTTGTAACTATCTACTGATCACAACAACTGAAGGTTAGCTAAAGACAATAGCTGAAGACATCAGCTGAAGACAACAGCTGAAGGTAACAGCTGAAGACAACAACTGAAGTCATCAGCTGAAGACATCAGCTGAAGACAACAGCTGAAGGTAACAGCTGAAGACAACAGCTAAAGACATCAGCTGAAGACAACAGCTGAAGGTAACAGCTGAAGACAACAGCTGAAGTCATCAGCAGAAGACAACAATTGAAGGTAACAGCTGAAGACATCAGCTGAAGACATCAGCTGAAGACAATAGCTGAAGGTAACAGCTGAAGAGAATAGTTGAAGACATCAGCTGAAGATATCAACTGAAGACAAAGTCTGAAGACAAAGTCTGAAGACAAAGTCTGAAGACAGTTTTCAGTAGTGGTCACAACAACTGAAGAAGTATTCTTCAG
The DNA here is from genome assembly GCA_024085815.1 of Flaveria linearis. NCBI lineage: Eukaryota > Viridiplantae > Streptophyta > Magnoliopsida > Asterales > Asteraceae > Flaveria > Flaveria linearis. The sequence continues at coordinate 31,146,093 of CM044004.1, read as the reverse complement.
TAGTTCTGATGATCCTTCTTCAGTAGTTATCACAATAGCTGAAGAAGTATTCTTCAGTAGTTGTGATAATCCTTCTTCAGTAGTTATCACAACAGCTGAAGAAGTATTCTTCAGTAGTTGTGATGATCCTTCTTCAGTAGTTATCACAACAGCTGAAGAAGTATTCTTCAGTAGTTGTGATGATCCTTCTTCTGTAGTTATCACAACAACTGAAGAAGTATTCCTCAGTAGTTGTGAAAGTTCTTCTTTAAAAAGTTCAATTAAAATGATCAAGTCTTCCTGCATGGTGCACAGAACATGAAGTAGTATTGCTACGAAAGTTTTACACCAATTCAGAAACATTTCAAGTGTAAAATCTTTCATAGCCATGACCAATATCTTCAGAAGCCAGAAATGAAGTCTTTCTTAGCTTCAAGAAAAAGTCTGCTGAAGCCAAGAAATCAAGACAGATTCTTCTGAAGAGTTTTATCATACATGCTTTTATCTGATGTACTTTTTCTGCAAAGCTGAACCACTTTGCCGCTGCCCACTCTGATTGGTCACCAACTTATATGAGTTGGTGAAATAGTCCATGCTTTAGGAAAACTGTACATTGAGGTCTTGGGTCAAACCTTTCTACTTTATGTACCTTTATCCTTTTTGTAATATATTAGGATGTGAGCTATGGCATGTCATAGTCACTAGCCAAAAGGCGAATCTGCCTTTTGACTCTACATGGATTGTGTTGTCTAATTCTTGTATCCAGCTGGCCTTCAAAGTATGGCCGTCTGTAGGTCGTATTATATAGTATCTCAAAGTCTTGTAAAGTATGTATGCTGAATACTTGTAACTTTGAATTTGAGAAGCAATATACAACATCCTTGAAAACCAACCACTTGTGTTGTTATCTTGTTTTTTTCTTTCTGAGTTTACTTTGGTGTTCTTAGCATAATCATAACCGGTTCCCCATTTGATCTGTTAAGTGTTCTAATACACTCTCCTCATTATGTTGCTGTGTTCTAAGTGTTAACCCTTCACCCGGTCCTACAGTACTTTCTTGTCATTCTTACTCTTTCATCATTATCTCTTTTCTTTCTTTCAAACCATAAAGTTCACCCTTCTATTCCTGGTACTGGACCTAGGTATCTCATAGACCTTCTATAACGGTGCATTGCACCTCTGGCCACAGTACCTAAGGTAAAGTTTAGGTGTACCATTTCCATGTGCAATACCTTTCTGTTCCTGGTACTGGACCTAGGCCTATCATAGACCTTCTATAACGGTGCATCGCACCTCTGGCAATAGTACCTAAGGTATGCAGCAATGGTTCTAGACAAATGGTTAATCACAAAGAAAGACCCCGATGTGTATCCTCCCGGGGTAGTGAACCCACACACCGTTAGGCTAACACCTTTCAATGGCCTGTCCCTTCCGAGTTTGTTGCGACAGCAGGGTCGCTCATCTCGTATATTTGCTTGCAAGCCTTTAATTCGTTCATTCGTTCATTAATGCATGCATTCTTTCATTACGTTCCTCTTTTCATTATCTTCCACTTTACGTTACATAATACTTTTCATTCATTCATTAACGTAACACGTAATGCCACGGGAAAGATAAACATACATCATGACAAGGAACATCATCATACACAGATAGCATCATCATACAAGGCAACATCATACAGGGTGACATCATACATATGTAACATACATCATGCATAATCATGCAACATCATTATCCTCATGCCCAACATAACCACCAAGGCCTCAACAGTCATCTTACATGAACTTACGGGAACTTCCATGTCAATACTTACATCTGCACTTTCCCCCGAAAGTTAGTAATTAAACTATGCTTTTCCTGGGGTACACAAGCCATACATGGGCGTATGGGCACCCTTCAGTCGCATGGCCTTCATGTGACTGAACATCATGCGGATGGGCCTATGCGGATGAACACCAATGCGGAGGAACACCCAATCGTGCGAATAGACCCTCAATCGTGCGAATGAACACTCTATGAATGGACCTCATGCGGTTGAACACTATGCGACTGAGCAACTATGTCAATGGGCTCTCAGTCACGTGACTACCCATGCGACTAGACCCCCAGTCGTATGACTGAACCTCAGTCGTGCGAATGAACTCTAATCGACTTCAATTGGCCGAATGGCCTCCAGTCGGTCACCTAGCCCTAGTTGATGTAGAATGGAGTTCATCCCGAACCCAATCTGCCATTTTTGACCTCCAAGCTAATCTAACCCATTCTAGACCAAAATACACCATCCTAAACCTTACGAATGCATACCGCAACACCATTCAAGCACACACAAGCTCGGAAACAAACTCCAAACGCATCACACCCAAACACATACAAATGGGTCAAACACACAAACACATAAAAACGGGTTTACTATGTTTCTATCCCCCAAATCAGTTGAAAACCATTAAAAGAGGGTTCCTAGAACTCACACAAACCACAATAAGAAGAAGAGCTTCGTTTTAACCCGCTACACGATGATTTTCGCGCTCGAATCCACCTGAACCAACCCTTTTTCCCTCTTTTCTCCCTTTCTTCTTCTCCTCTCTTTTTCTTGGCTGAAATATGGGTGTAGGGAGAGGGTAAGGGCTACCCTCTCCCTTCAAATTTCTCCACCCATCCAACTTTCTCATGTTGGCGAGTTTGGTCCCCGACTTTGTACTTTATTTCTTTTTCTTCTTTTGTCGGCTTCTAAGAAAATATTCGGGTGTTACATTTTCAGAAATCATATGTCAAAAAGGTCACAAAAGATTTACCTACATTACTAGGCTTTGATCTAAGTTGTAAAATCAGCCTGACGTGATCCTAGTCACTATGGAGCAGGATAGACGAAAAATCACGCCAGCTCATCTTTATAAACATTAACATAATTACATTAATCAATATCTTTAAATCATACCACCAATTCATCACAGTTACATAGGTGTAATCTAATTAGGTTGATACCTTCTATTACCGGGTTTTAAATCCAAACACTTTAATCTTACTTTACTTTATTTTAATTATTGTTTTTAAACTCCAAAAATCTTATTAATGTAACTTATCATTTTCTAAAGAAAAAAAACCCAATCAGATAGTCAAATATTAAGGTTGTTGAGTAGGCTAGGTGTGTCCACGGACTGATACCCGGTTCTTATCAAAACTATATTATCACATGACAGGGTCACTTACCTTTTGTGTGTGTGATTTAGTATTAGTGACGACCAATTAAAACTAAATCCTAGCGAAAAATCCTTATCAAAATATATACATTCCGCATCGCATCAGTGAACAGTCAATAAAATTTGAGTTTTTAATTAAAATAGAAAATTCATAAAAAATTCGATTTGTTAATATGTGCTTGATAATTTTTAATAAATTGATATGTTTAAAACAATTTATATCATCACTTGAGTATCTTATGTTCTTGAACATAATGTATGAATACTTAGTAATTTTTAAGTACAAGTTAGATTCAAATTGTTCAAAACATAATAATTCATTTTAATTCAATCAACATTTATTAAATCCAAAAGTTTAATTCAAGTTGATTAAAGTTCTTGTTTTCATTTATGCAGATGAATGATGTAAAGTTTGAGCCAAAGCATAATGTGGCTGCATTACTAAACGAAGATATACAAGATGCAGTTAGCTATGAAGAGATGATAAGATTCATTTTGAGGACTAAGTATGTCTATGTTATGTGTTACCAGCTAGTTGTTTATGCAAGACTGATTAGAAAGTTCTAAAAGAAAACATCAATTGAGATAAATTATGCAGGAAGGAAGGTGCTAAGAGGGTTGTAACTAATGATAGAATGATAGAACTCTCTAAAGATTCTATTAGGTCCTCTTTGAGATTGGGTCAAAGTGATCCAGAAGACCCATCTGAGCCAACTTTCAATGAATGTAGAGAGACATTCATGGAAATGGGTCATCCAGATCATTTTCCTAAAAAGCAATTCTTTATTCCTAGAGTCTTCAATCATTGAAAGCTCTTGTGCTATATTTTTCAACGTTGCATGTCTAAGCAAAGTACTGGATGGAATTCTTTTCCAATAGACATTGCATCTCCAATAGTGGCACTTGCTACTAATGGAAGATTTAACATGGCAAAGTGGATCATGAACGGACTCATCTTCAACCTTGAAAAAGGTATTAACACCCAGACTTTCATGTGTATGGTGTTGGTAGAGATATTCTAGAGTTTGAGCATATTTCTGAGATTTCATACAAGAGATTAGCTATGATTACTGGTGCTTAAAATGTACCAATGTTTTAATACATGAGGAATATTGCAAATGATGAACTTGACATCAATATAGATCACTTCCACTTAATTGAAGGTGAACAAGTGGATCCAACTGAACTCATTGATGAAGTTCCTCCAGTGATTTCTGATGATGATGAAGAAGATAATGATGATGATGATGAAGATAATGATGATGATGATGAAGATGGTGATGATGAAAATAAAGATGATGAAGCTGATGATAGTTCAAGCAGTGATGGTGATGATGCTGATGATGCGGCTGAAGTTCATCAATCAGAGAGTAATGAAACGACTATCTCTGATCATACTAATGGAAGACAAGATATTGATGAAGGAACTTTTGCTGGCATTTCTCATGATGAAGAAGTCAATGTAGCTCATCTTGTGATGAGATAGATGTCAATGTTAATGAAGAAGATATTCAAAATCAAGAATTTGGAATTGATTTTATAAATGCTATGATTTTTGAACCTGTTTTTCAAAGCTCTACTCCAATAGAAGCTAAAGAAACACCAGTTATTACAGCACATAATATGTCTATACAAACTGAGGATATTCTTGATGTGGATGAGCTTGAAACTTAGAAGGAATCAAATAGTGCACAAGAAAAGATTATTATTGAGTTAAAAGAAAAGAATGTGAAGTGGAAGGAGATTATTCAAAAGAAAGATGATGAGATTGAAGCTCTTGTAAGTAATAAAGATGAAAATATGAAAACTTTTGAAGTGATGATTGGAGATTATGATTTGACGGAGGAAAAGTATAAGAAGTTAAAAGAAGAGCATGAAGTTATAAAAGAGGAGTTGGAAGTCTGATTCTCCAGAGATAGTGATTGAATCTAAGATAACTCCTATTGACAATGAGAAAATTCATGTAGCTGATAAAGGAAAGAGAAAGATTGATGATGTTGATATTTTAGTATTACCTGAACCATCATCAAAAGTACAAAAGATTGTTGAAATGCAAGAAGAATGTGAGAAATTTGTTCAAGAGACAATTGAAGTTCTTGATGATATTAAGGATGAGTTTGATGATGATTGGTACAACGAAGTACTAGAAGATGAAGATATTGTAGAAGTTAATATTGAATCAACATTTTCACCAACAGAGACTGCTTATGATGAGATACCTGTAGACTTTAAAGATAGGTATAACTATTTGGTGAAAATGAAATACAATAGAGTTTTTTTGGATGGCCTGACTGTTTCTCAAATCAATGAAGAATACGAGAAATGAATTACAACTGAGTAAGTCACAGCAGTTGATCGAAATGAATTGTTGTTGAGCATGGTGAATGGAATGCTTTCCAAGAACGTATAAATGTTGAGGAAATGCCATCTTTTGAATTGCACCATCCTGATCCTGAAGACATGAATGTTATTGCTTTAAGACCATGGTTGCAAGATAGAAACTATCCTTGGAAGAGACTCAAGAGATTACAATCTGAATCTCTAAGGAATCTAGTAAGAAGCTTCCAAGAGACTAAGAAGCAAACTAACAAGTTGATTGTGCTTGACACTGATAATCCTCAATATCTGGAGATAACTAAAAGAACAAGAATGCTAAAACCTCAAGAGATAAAGTCAATGGCAATGAAAAGCTCAATTTAAGAAACGAGGAAAGAGTTGATGAGAATGTTTCTTGAATCTGAGCAATAAGCATATAAGTCTCTCTTGAACAAAAACAACTTTTCAACAAAGATAGATCTGCAAGTGACTTAGAGAGAAATGTTTTACAAAAAGGACAATCAATCTCTGAGTTACTGAATGGTATGATTGCTCCTGACACCACCAATGCAGTAAAGATAGTAGCTTGGAAATATGATGAGATTTTTTATGCTTTTTTGATTAAAAAAGTCAATGCTTTTTGTGATGTATACCACTTCTTCTCAAGCATTATTAAACTTCCTGTTCAAGACTTAAAGGAGTTAAACAAACAGCCTTTGATCAACCCAACAGTAGCTAAAAGAGGTGAGATGTTTGTGGAATTATTGAATAGAGGGATCACAAGAGGTAGTTAATTTCTGCAAATCAGATGCACTCAAGAAGACAAAGAATACTTCGACACTATGAAAAAGAATAGGAAGCATAAAAGCAAACAAGCAAAAGATGAACATTTTCTAATTGAGTTCTGTGATTAGTACTTTGAAAAGGTCATAAATCCAGGATTTAAAGTAATCGAACGGACTCAAAAGTCAAAACCAATCCTGCGTTGGTTTTATAATTCAGATACATTTGAGATTAAATTGGTCCGAAATCTCAAAAATTAGGATGAGGACATGATTACTCTATTTGGAGTATTTGAACTCAAACTGCTACATCCAAGTTATATATCCTTTTTGTCTGTGCAAAAGTTTGAAAGAGTTACTCCAGAATTAGCAGAAAATGATAATACGTATTTTCTTCAATTATCAAGGTAATGAATGCTGCTATGCAGAGAATCTCTTTGAGGAAAGCTTTAGCTTATTGTCACAGAGTGATCTTCTTTGACTCTCGTGTGTCACTTAGACTTGCTCTAAGTTCAGCCTTTGTGACCTAAATGAAGTAACAATTGAAGTTACAATGCGAAAGCGTTTCCAAGCTCGTAATACAAATGCTTTTGTATTACTTACAAGGTTGTTTACAAGAGTTACTTGTATGTGTTTTTCGGTGCTTACAAATGATCCAAACATCACCTATTTATACTTGTCCATGTACCTAGATCATTCTTGATCTAGAGTATTCTAAAACTATATTATTTACAAGATATTCTCATGGATCTTTGAAGGCCTTTCTAGAGCCTTCTTGGCAGCCCACCTCCTAGATATTGTAGGGAAGTATCTTGTTTACTCTTGATGTTTCAAGGCTGATCTAGATGCTTCCTTGTGTGCCTTCCAGGTCCAGAACATTTTAGGCTGTTCCGGAGACTTCCGGACAGCCCTATATGCCTTCGTATATTTCCAGAAACTTCTAGAAGATGGGAAAAATGATTTGCTTTTAGCTGGGTCGTGACATTCTCCCCCACCTAAATCCACGACGTCCTCGTCGTGTTTCTTGCATGACCATCGGCTTGTTGTCGTGAGTTGCAAGACGGATAGTGTTTTGCCTTGATGGTTAGACTCCATCGTTGCGGTGTGTACTTGATCACCTTTGACGATGTACAAAGTGTTTAGAAATGTTGCTAGAACAGCTTTTCCTTTTTGAAAAAAGTCCATCCCGAGCACGATCTTGTAGTTGTCTAATGGTGCTATCAAGAAGTCAAGTTTACCTTGCCATGTCTCGATCTTAGTCTTGACAGCCTATGACATTCCCTCGATCGCTTTAGTGTTCCCATTGGCATCTCTGAGAAATCCATCTCGTATGGATAACCTTAGGCCGAGTGTTTTAGCCTCTTCTCACATCTTAAAGTTGTGACTTGCTCCGGTGTCGATCAGTGCCTTTGCAGTGTCATCCATTTATTTCTAAGTTCACAAACCGAAGTCCTTTCGCCTCCACGCTCGTGATGTTGCCCTTGTGCTCCGTCGGGTAGGACTTAACCATTTTTAACGGCTTCCCCTCATGTGCCATTAAAGCATTCAATACTTGTAGTTGCATTGCCCCGAGATGAACCTCATTGTTTTCGTGGGATGCATCATCAATTCTGGCCACCATGGCTTGCAGACTTTGTTTCTTCGGGTAGTCCCAGGCATTATTAGGTCCATCGCATATAAAATAGAACTTTGGAAGACATTTTTCGTTGTCGTATTGTGGTTGTCTCCTTGTTTCCATCTTCCAATTGTGATTGGGCTTTACTCCCCCACCTTTCTCATCGTCACTTTCCTCATTCATGGGCCTATATGGTTGTTTTTCTTTATGATCGATCAAGCTTTCAGCTATTGCAATGGCTGAGGCAAGATCCTGAAAACTTCATCACTCCGACTAAATCTTGGCCCATGATTGCAGACCATTGAGAAAGTAGAAAAGGGTGTCTTTATCCAATAAGTCTGGGATCTCAAGGACAAGTGTTGTAAACTCTTTAACATAATCCTTGACGGTCCCGGTTTTCTTGAGTTTACGAAGTCGACTTCTGGCTTCGTGCTCAGCGTTTACCGGATAAAACTGTCTTTTGAGTTCTTGGATGAACTCAGCCCAAGTTTTGATCGAGCACGTACCTCGTTCGATGTCCATGCTTCGACGTCTCTGCCATAAAGTTGTTGTATCTTTGAGATACATAGTGGTTGTCTTGATATTAGTGGCGTCATCAAGGATTTGTACCCCTCCTAGGTACTGCTCCATTTCCCAAATAAAGTCATCAACCGGGCAAGCTTCCTATTTGCCCATAAACGGTGATGGTTTGGGAATTCTGACTCTTGGAGTAAAGTTCATGACGTTACCTCCAGTCATGATCATGGCTTTATTACAATCTACAAATTTAGCTTCCAAGCCCATTAGACTTCGATGCGTGTCGCTTGACAACTCATCTATTTTGGTAGTAACATCTTTGATTGCATCTTTGATCATCAGTTTTACTTCATCTTGAAGTAGCTCCATAGCAGTCTTGAGTCCTCGTCAGAGCTCACTGAAATCTTCTTCCAATGAGTCTAAACGTTGGAGACAGATGTCGACTTGCGATCCTGTTTCGACAAGGCCTGCCTCCATGTCACTGACTCTTTTTCCAAGGTACGGTCCTTGGATGTACCTTGATCCTTCTTTGATCCCTTATGGTATTCATCTCGACCTCGTTTATCTTCAACAGTTGCAAGTTTGCTTGATTCAGTTGCCATTCCCTAAAGAACCGACCTTGCTCTAATACCACTTGTCATAGAGTGATCTTCTTTGACTCTCGTGCGGCACTTAGACTTGCTCTAAGTTCAGCCTTTGTGACCCAAATTAAGTAACAATTGAAGTTACGATGCGGAAGCGTTTGCAAGCTCGTAATACAAACGCTTTTGTATTGCTTACAAGGTTATTTACGAGAGTGAGTTACAAGAGATTACGTAAGACTTGTATGTGTTTTTGGGTGCTTAGAAATGATCCTAACATCACATATTTATACTTGTCCATGTATCTAGATCATTCTTGATCTAGAGTATTCTAAAACTATAATATTTACAAGATATTCTCATGGATCTTTGAAGGCCTTTCTAGAGCCTTCTCGGCAGCCCACCTCCTAGATATTTAGGGAATTATCTTGATTACTCGTGATGTTTCAAGGCTGATCTAGATGCTTCCTTGTGTCCCTTCCAGGTTTAGAACATTTTAGGCTGTTCCGAAGACTTTCGGACAGCCCTATATACCTCTGTATGTTTCCAGAAACTTCCGGAAGACGGGAAAAATGATTTGCTTTTAGCCGGGTCGAGACATTTTTCCAACATTGTGAAGAAGGATATAAAGGAGATAAAGTTCATGAGAATTTCAAGCAAAGGAGTTTTGGAAGTATACTCAAAGGAAAGTTCAAAACCAATTGAGTTATATTCAAACATTGATATTACAGGCTTATCCAAAGATACACTGGAGGTGATGAACAGACTGGAGATCAAGATCAATGAGGCAAAGCTAGAGCAAGGTATATTAGCAAGCAAGTTCAAGTTTGCAATAGCTAAGGCCTTGAAGGAACAAGAGATGTATAAAGAGAAGCCTATGTTCAAGATCAAGGAAGAGCTCGAAGATTTCTTTGATGTTTGAAGACGAAAGAGAGAGAAGACAAAGGACAAAGAGAAGAATGTTGATTGACGAAAAAGAAAAGACCAAGCTATGAAGATAGAAGATTCTAAAGACCGAAGACCATGTAAATCTTAGGGGTAGTATTGTTAGAGCTTCTAAAAGATTAACATATTGTCTTTAGTTGTCTTTTGCATAAGTTTTGTCATAGTATAGGGACTAATTTGTAAATAGTAGTTCCTTTGTTTATTGATAGTATAAATAGCTTAGATGTGTGTATGAAGTAGACTAGACTAGACAGACTAGACTTGTAACTGCTACTTACACTTGTAATTGTGTTTGCTTCCTGACAATGAACGGCTATGAATTTTCTTGATTGTTTGCATTGATTTTACTGTATTTGTGTGTTTTTGATTGAATTGCATTCTAACATCATCACAGGTTGATTCATTTGATATTATCAAATATTTTCATCTGGTAACTTCAACAATCTGTAGAGTTCAGCTCTTCATATGGTTGAAAGGGATTGAAGAGAACCATAACACCATCTCATCTGCTACCCTGACAACTCACAAGAGGGTTCTTTCATCACCTTCCCGGTGATACCAGGGGTGAGCTACATCCAAGGAAGCCCATTCTAAAAGACATGCTCAGCACAAGCATTTGTGTTTATTGATGAAAGCACAAGCAACCATCTATTCACCCTTGAAGATTTGGATTGTATATATCCAAATGACCTAGAGTACATGGAAATAGTATAACAGATGGCTCTTCTCACTCATAGAGCCAAGACATTCTACAAGAGGACAGGAAGGAAGTTTCCTAGCAATGTATCCAGTGGAAAGTTTTGACTAGACAATATCAAAGTGAAGTGTTATAACTGTAACTAGATGGGATACTTTGCTAGGGAGTGCAAGGCATAAAGGACAATAGTGACCAAGCATAACCCATACCAAACTACACTGAGGGAGCTATTAGATCATATGAGGCTGGTCAACCAAAACAACACTTAGAAGAATTTTGGAAGTACAATTTAATAAGTATACTGAAGCTAAAGCAACTCTTCCGAAGATAAGTTAAAGATCTTCCGATGCTTAAAGTATGAACATCTTCTAAAGGAATACCAAGGGGCTATTTGAATATATGGTCTGGGTCAGCCCTTGCTGACCGAGTAAGAGGTGTTTCCAAATCTAACCCGGTAAGGGGAAATTTAGGCATGGGTCGGCCCCTACTAACCGGGTCAGACGTGATATTGGCTGCCTCAAACACACTAACCGACCAAAATGTCTTACAGGGTCAGTGGGTCAGACATTTTGACCGGGTCAGGCTGCAATCAAACATGCCCTAAGTCTTCCGATACCAAGTAGCTTTCCTTCCAAAGTATATGACGAAATTTCGTAGGTAGAACTAAGTCCTCCGAAGACTAAGTAGTTCTTCTCCTGAAGTATTCAAACTTAGAAAATCATGACAAAGTCTTTCGCAGAATGAGTCATGAAGACCTGCAGAAGACTTGAAAGAACTTGATTCTTTCGAAGGATAAATGTCCACGGAAGGACTTATTCTTCCAAAGCAATTTACCTTCAGAAGAGCGAACTATGAACCAGTGGACAAAAGCATGGGTTGTCTGACATTCACTGCCAACTCTGATATACTTCATGGCTCTTTCCCATGCCCATTTAGTTGACCATACTTTATTTCACTGTGCACCTTTATCAATTAGAACTGTTACCATCTTTCGTTGGTGATAAAAGGTAAGTCATGGACCTATCATGACTACCTAATCTAGGATAGTATTTTATCATAGATGCTTTACTTCTAGAAACATAGTATTTGTCTAGTTGTAAATTCCAGCTGGTTATCCAAGTATAACCGGTTGTAGATAGTAGTATATATAGTTTCTCATTATAACTCATCACACCATGCTTGTAAGATTCTTGTAACACTAAGTTGAGAAATAATATATACAAGTATCTTGAAATCCACTCTTGTGTTCATTAACTTATTATATTGTCGTCAACTAGTTAAAGATTCTGCTTCATCAACCTTGTGGGAGTTAGTGAACTTGTGAGGTAAATCTGGTGTTGAGAGACCAACACAGATCCTGTAATTGGTATCAGAGCTTCTTAGGCTCTTGTTCGTGAGATTCAACCATCCCAAATCATCCTTATTCGTCATAATTAGTCACTTTACTCAAAGAGCTCTCAACTAGAAATTATCTGAGACTGGGATGGGAACCAAAACCAAGGCCCCTACTATCACTCCTGATAAGTTCATAGCCTAGTGCCAACGTCTTAAAGGTTTCATCAAGTATCAAGATAGCCGAATGTGGAAATCAGTCACTCAAGGTCCCTACAAGCCAAGGGTGGCATGTCCAACTTGTAATGGTGCCATGATTGAGAAATCTATTGAAGACTACTCAGAGAAGTCTTCAAAAAGATGGACATCGATTGCAAAGCCAAGACTTTATTGCTTACAGCCATACCAAACTCCATAACGGTACGCATTGAGCAATGCAAGTAAGCCAAATAACTCTTTGATGCTTTGACATTGTTGTACTCTGGTTCCTCTAAATCCAAAGAATACAAGAAAGATGTACTGACGTAGATTTTTAAAACTTCACTTATTTGTTGGTGAGACCTTGAGCCAACAATACTTCAGGTACATGGACTTAGCATCTCTTCAGTCTATGAGAGTAGCTCTTGAGAAGAGAGACATAGTATGAAAATTCATGAGTGCACTTCCTCATTAATGGACATTCTATTGTGTCTCTATCAAGAGAACTGAGAATCTAAATACTCTCACCATGACTGAACTATATGGAATCCTTGATGGATACCGTATGGAGATGGAGACTAAGAAGGGCCATCAGGTGAACAGAAGCTCAAACTCTCCTATCAGCATTACTCTACATGTTGTTGAAGGATCAACGACTCCCTAGCCCCAAATGTACCTGAATTACAACCAACAACCATCATACTTCTCTGGGCCTTACATCACCTTTCCTAAGACAACCAAGTCTCAACAAGCTTAACAAAATCCTTTGAAGGATAGTTGTGCTTTTGTCTCAGAAAATGAGCACTCTGGAGATTTTCAATTTTTTTTGATGATCTCGATGTTTTAGCCCAGATGGTATGGAATATATGGATATTGTGCAACAGATGGCTCTCTTAACCTATAGAGTAAAGAAGTTCTTTAAGAGAACTAGAAGGCAATTCACTCAGAACCCAACCAACAAAAAATTTGGGTTTGATAAGTCAAAAGCCAAGTGTTACAAGTGCATCAACTTGGTCATTTTGCAAGGGAATGCAAGGCTCCTAGATCTAATCCTGGAGCAAGTCAAGCCTCCTAACATCCTGCTACCCCAAAGGCTGCAACCAAGCCAACTGAACAATAAACTACAGCTCTTGCTCAAGTGGTTGATTGGAGCTTAATGGTGCAAGCTGTCACCCCTGCTCAAGCTCACATTGCTGGAACTGAAGAAACCAAGGTATATTAACATCCCTATACCCCATCCTGTATATAGCTAAGGTTAAAATGTATCAGGGCTACAACATGGAAATTAAATCTGATATTAAGTCCTTAAATATATTAAAATCCGATTTTAAGAGAGCAGAATCTGACTATAAATTCAAAATTGAAGAGTTAGAGACAATTGTATCCTCTTTAAAACATTAACACTCATACTACAGGGCTCATATAAAAGATTTAGTCTCCAAGTTGACTAAGGCTCAATCTCAGCTAGTATAGCTGAGGCTAAAGCGGAGAAGTATGCTATTCAACATCATAACTTCAATACCATCCTTGCATCATCCTTCCACTCAAAAGTGTGTTATCAAAATAAAAGTGGGTTGGGAACCAATAAAACTGCTCGATCACACTCTTATTTGTCTATTAGACAGCCAATATATGGTATCAATGAGCAAGAGGTTCCAACTGCTAACCCCTGACCACCACAGTGAAGGATAAGGTAGAAAACCTCATCCACACCACTGACGATCAACCCTGACCACCAAAGATAGAAAGAACAAATTTAGGGCAGCATGAAAAACATCCAAGAAGGTGGTTGAGTCTAAGTTGAAAATAGACCCAAGGTAAAAGAGTGTATTTGTCTCAGCTAGATTACAAGTGGTTGGAAACTCTGATTCAGGAATGGAATGTAGTACCAGCATTCCTATCCAGCTGAAGGATCAGAAGTTAAAGGAGAAGGCTGTTGAAGAAGAAAACAAGTACAAGAAAAAACAGTCCTCATGCCCCGTTAAAGTTAACATTGAGTGCATAATCTATGGCCTACATAACCTCATGGCCAAAGATTGTAACTATAATCTAGCTAGCACAATATTATGCAAACAATGTTATCAAGGAAGGTTTCACATTTGGACCTTATCATATGGTTCAAGTGTTAAAGAAAGGAAAGCTTGTTTTCGAAGCTAAGTTACTTTCAAAAGAAACTGATTTTTCTAAAAGGAATATAGCTTCGAGAAAAGCCTAAAACAAGCAAAGGAATAAAAGGAATCCTTTGAAATCTTCCGAGAAGAAGACTACTTCGGAAGAAAAGCTGATGACAACTTCTTCTGAGAACAAAGAAGCCTCAGAAGCAAGTCATGCTGCTCAAGGCTATTTAGGCTCATCTACACTGATTAATCATAGGATGGAATAGAATATCAGACAAGATGTTGCAAGCCAAACCTTTTCTTGACAAACCATAGTTAAACCCCCATGCATACATTTTGGTTCAATTATGTCATTACATTGGAATAGCCTAAGAACAACAAGGCTTGGGTTTCTAATATTAACTAATCATTTCACCATATGTGTAGGGTCATCCTCATGATAAGAATGGAACATATGGATTGTTGACAGTGGATGCTCCAGACACATGACAGGGAACAAATCTCTATTATAATAGTTTAAACACTTTGATAGAGGTCCTATTCTGTTTGGAGGTGAAGTCGGAGGATACATTTTTAGTAGAGGCAGCGCATCCAATGTTAAGTTAAAAATTGACAAAGTAAACTTTATCAAACAGCTTGAACACAATCTCTTGATTGTTTCTCAATTGTATGATCAAAAGCAACAAATGCTTTTCACAGAACATGAGTGCATTATTCTCAAACTCGGGATGACAATTCTTTAAGAAATGGTGCTTCTTAGATCTCCCAGGAGAGGGGATATGTACAAGCAAGATATGAATAACGCTTCCCCATCTGGTGAAGTGTCATGCTTTCTTTCCAAAGCTAATGGTTATGAGTCAACTCTTTTGCATAAAAAATGTATCATGTTAATTTTAAGACTATGAATAAGCTGGTTAAAAATAACTTAGTACATGGTGTATCTGAAAAGGAGTTTTTTTGTAAAGATAATTGTGTTGATTGTCTAAAAGGGAAGCAATACAAGGCATCCCACAAATCTAAAGAAGTTAACTCCATCACCACACCATTACACTTATTGCACATGGATCTATTTGGTCCCAGAAGTAAATGAGAATTGGAACGAAATCATATTGCCTTGAGTTGATGATTTTACTAGATTTACATTGGTATTCTTCTTATGAACTATAGACAAAATTGCTGAAACGTTAAAAAATCTTTTATTCTTAAAATTGAAAATCAAATTGATCACAATGTGAAAAAAATTAGAACTGATAAAGGGACTGAGTTTAGAATCAAGTTCTTGACTCATTTTGTAACTTGAAAGGTATTACTAGAAAATATAGTGCTCATAGAATTCCTTAACAAAATGGTATTGCTAAGAGGAGGAGGAAAAAAGACACTTATTGAGGCTACAAGAGATAACTTATATGATTCAATGCTGCCTCTAACTTTGTGGGAAGAGGAAGTCAGCACTGCATGTTATGTGAAGAACACGGTTCTCATTGTTAAACCCCATGAAAAAAACCTTATGAGCTATAGAACAAGAGGCCACCGTTCATTGTCTTTCTAAGATCCTTTGGTAGCAAGTGCACCAAACTTAAAACAATGGGCAATTTGGAAACATTTGCTGAAAAGTCGGATGATGCTATCTTTGTTGGGTATTACCCAAACTCTATTGCTTATAAAGTGTATAACATTAGAAATCGACAATTTGAGGAATCATGCAACGTTGTTATGAATAAGCACACTCTTTGTGTTAAGAGGAATGAACCTGACCATATCCTTGACTTAGAATTGTTTCCCAACTATTCTAAACAATCTTGTGAGAATGTTTTAGGTAGAAGAGGAACTCAAAATGACTCCTATGATGATCAACGGTTTATGTTACCCACACCTATTCTATTTTCTCCAAGAAAACATGATGATCAAGCTCCCACTACAAGAAGTCATGAAAGCTTGAACATCTCTGGAAATAGTGGAGCTTTAACAAGTTGTCAGCCAACTGATCCTCAAAACTCATCAGCTGAGAACTCCAACACTCAACACCAAGCTAATGAAGATAGTGATCTGGAGGAACTGGCAACTGTCGATACCGTTTCACAATAATATACCATTGATGTTGTCACATATTCATTCAATCAGTCCTCATTGAATGAGTGTGAGACATCAGCTGGTACTAATGTTCACATTCATGAGTAAAACTTTTCAAACTTGGATCTATCTATGCAACTAGATGTGATTCCTAGGCTCAAGATACACAATAATCCTCCAGCTAAGAACATCATTGGGGAAGTCTCAGAAGGTGTAAGAACTAGAAGACAAACTCGCAATGGGAATGTCTACTTGTCCTCTTGCTTACTCTCTCAAGTAGAACCTGATAAGGTAAAAGAAGTCCTTAAGGATAATAATTGGGTTGAATCAATGCAAGAGGAATTGCTTTAAATCATGAAGCAAAAGGTATGGAACTTGTGTCCATTATCACCTGGCCAAGTCCCCATTGGTGCCAAGTGGGTGTTCAGAAATAAAAGAGATGATAAGGTTTGATAATCAAGAACAAAGCCAGACTTGTGGTTCAAGGATACACATAAGAGGAAGGAATATATTACACTAATGTCTTTGCACCTGTTGCAAGACTTGAGGTTGTGCGAATCTTCCTTGCCTTTACAGCATCAAAGAACTTCATAGTCCATCAACTTGATGTCAAATGTACATTTTGTATTGGGATATCAATAGAGAACTCTATGTATGCCATCCACCTGGATATGAAGACCCATAACATACCAACTATGTGTGCAAACTAGATAAAGCTCTTTATGGGTTACACCAAGCACCTAGGCTGTGCTATGAGACACTTTCTCAGTTTCTTGTAAAGGATGGCTACACGAGAGGCATCATAGATAAGAGATTATTCATAAAGAAGTCTGGAAAGGACATGTTGCTTATACAAGTCTATGTTGATGAAGTCATATTTGGTTCCTTAAATGACCAAATATGCAAAGACTTTGAAAGCATTATGAGGAAGATGTTTGAGATGAGTTCCATTGGAAAGATGGATTTCTTCCTTGGAATTGAAGTGAAGTATATGGAAGAAGGGTTCATTATCAATCAATCTAAATATGTTAAGGACATCTTAGAAAGATTTGAAATGAGAAATTATAAGCCAGCCAAGACACTTATACAATGAAATCACAATCTTTGTGCTGATTCCAAGGGGGAGGATACTAATCAGCATCAGTATAGGCTCTAAAGTATGTCACTGTAAGTAGACCCAATATAATGTTTGCAACTTGCATTTGCGCCTAATATCAGGCTTCTCCCAAGGTGTCTCACCTAATTTCTATCAAGAGAATTCTTAGATAACTCAAAGGAGCTCCTAAATAAGGCCTTTGGTATCCTAAGAAAAAGAATTTCAACCATTTATGGTTACATTGATAATTATTATGGAGGCTGTAGCATTAACAAGAAATCCACATCAGGAGGATGTCAATTTGTTGGTAGAAGGATAATCTCCTTGCAATACAATAAGCAATCATGCGCCCCTACATCAACTGCTGAAGCTGAATACATTATTACCCCATGCTGCTATGCTTAATTGCTATGGATTCAGAATTAGACGTTAGACTATGGTTTTAACTTCATGGAGACTCCTATCCATATAGACAACAAGTTTGCTATTTCTATCACAGAAAATGTAGTCAAGCACTCCAAGGCAAAGCATATTGACATCAGGTGGCATTTTGTTCGAGATATAAATGAGAAAATTTAATCAAATTAGTCAAAGTTGATTCAAATGAACAATATCCTGATTTGTTCACCAAAGGATTTGATGAACAAAGATTTAAGTATGTAATTACGACTATTGGAATGATTAACATTGACTAGTTAATCTCTTTTGAAAATATTTCTTGTCTAAGTTGTCTATTTACAATCTAAGCCCTGTTACAAAATATTTTTCTCTAAATTTTCTAAGTATGAATTCTTCTGACGTGAAATTTACCCTCCGAAGAGATCTTTATCTGTCTTTTGAAGGAAAATTCCTCTATAAGAGTATTCTCTTCTGAAAAGTTTTTAGCCTATGAAGACTATTTGATCAAATATTAAATTCCCTTCCGAAGGTTACTAACTTCTTCTTTCGGAAGAGCACTTTACTCTCAGAACCAAAGTTTGTCTTTAAGACATAGTTTGCTTTTGAAGTAATAGTGGCTTCGAAGGATAATATTGACAAACACAAGTGTTTACACTCGGAAGCAATTTTATTTCCGAAAGAACAACTTTACTGTGTAACGGAAATCTTTGGGCCCCACTAAAGAAAAAGTAAGATTTTATTAATGATTGTCGAAATATTTTAAATGGTTTATCTTACCGTCTCTGTCACCAGAACCTAAACTGTCTTTTCACCTTATCCGTTTGGCTTTTTACCCACCATTTAAATACTTCCGACTCTCTTTCTATGAAATCTTTACCACCATTAAAGCCCTAAATTTCCACTATATTCTTCACTCACTCTCCAATTCCTTCAATTCAATAGTACTTTCAGAACTTCAAGATCGATGTTGGTCTCTCGATACAATATTGTTAGGACCGACTTCGTACGGAGTACTAATAGATTCTGCGTTATACCGAATCAAATAGTGCGGAATCCTATTTGATTGGTGATCCAATCAGTGAGAACGACAATCTGATCAACCCCACGATGAAACAAACGTAAAGAACGTACAAGAATTGATCAGAAACGAACTATGAACTTGGATTGACGTTTATGTACGATCTGATCGGCTAGGGTACGTATGTATTCGAAGTGTTCTGTTTTTCCACGAATTATGTGGTATTTATAGGTTTCCTGTCTTCAATCTCACGACTGAACCATTAGCATGGTTCAGTCGTGCGACTGAATCATGCGATTGGCTCATACGCACGACTGAAGGTTCAGTCGTGTGACTGACTCAATCTTATGTCTCAGTCATGCGACTGATCTAGTCTTCTAGTTCAGTCGTGAGACTGGTCCATAAGCATGATATGTTCACGTGTATGGTCCATTAGCATGGTCCATTATCATGAACTATCACGTGGATAAGTTAAACATAATTCTAAGTTCTTATTGACTTAGAACCATGTAGAACAATAACAAACCTATACAGTCAGTTCATACACATGCAACATATTCCATATAATGATATCATGACATAATCAAACATAAATTAACATCACAACTCATTTCATATATCATTCATTCAATCATTACATCGATTACGTATATGTAAGACATGAATCACTTTTACATTGCAGCACATAAACTAGGTACATTAATATGCATCAACAAACTCCCCTTGAACCTAGTTTACTCTATTGTCTAACAGTCTTCACGTGCTCTTGGAACATATTGTACTTCTCTTCTTGTTTAACTCCTGCATGTATTTCAACTGCAAAGCAGAGTCTTATGACGTGTTGGAACTATAGAGCTTGTATAATGTCCTATGTGTCATAGAATAGTGGCCACTTGTAGAGAGTGTAGACATCGTCTTTAGACAAGTTGGTCAGCCACATAGGGTCAAACACCCGGATAGTCTCAATCTGAGTATCTTTGTGTAACATAATGACCGCTTCTGCCGTTCGCATGTCGTAGTACCACCATTTGAAGTGTGGAGTGAAGTCCTGAGGCATCTCCCGTAATGGGATCTTTGACATTGTGCGCGAAGGACTCGAATTCAGCATGATCTTAGGCTTTCCAGTTATAGGATCCCCTTCGGACCAATGGATGTACCTCGTCGGTTATTGAGGTCAGAAGTTTACCTATCTGGTGTGGTATTCTTTCTTTAATGCCTCCTCAAACCAACCTGACATCTTTCTTGGATTGGAATACAGTAGATCTAAGCATGCCAGTCGGTTGAGCTCAAAACCAGGAAGAGTCTTCAGATCATGCGAGTATCTGAAGTACTCTATCTGAAGTACTCTATCCCCTTCTCTCTTTTCACGGCATATATGTCCAAATCTTAAAAATACGCCCACGTGATGATTTTTCCAGACACTTTCTGATGAGGTTTGACTCTATAAAGCTTTGTGTAGGCATTCTGCTTTTGAGGCGCACGATGGGCTTTCATTTTAGCAAAACAAGCTGCCCATTCAGCCTTTTAGCATCAACACTTTCGTCTGTAGCTTGGGCAGTATTTTCTTCTTTCTCCTTTCTTTCTCCAGTTCATCCAACTTATCAAAAGTACCACTGTTGAAGGTTTCACCCAGATTAGGGATAGCATGTCCTTTCGGATCAGTGTACTGAGGATAGTGATCAGCAGTGACATCCTCTATCTCGATTTCATCAACATCTTGAAGCTCATCATCACTTGCCACATCAACTGTTGGAGCATCTTTGACCAACTTGTCTGGATTCAGCCTGAAGATCTCAGCCTGCTGCTCATCTGATAGGTCGTGGATTATCTCCCCTTCCTCTAGCGTGTAGTTAACAGACTGCCTTACTATCCCTTGCAAGTCAAGAATCATTGTTAACTGATTCTTAACCAGCTGAAGGGGTTGGACATCAAACTCATCGGTCTGTTGCTTTTCATCTGTTTGATTAAATATTTTAAATCAACACAAGCACATCAGTAATCATAACATTTATATTAATAGACATTGATAAACATTAATTACATAAGTGTAATACATATTTCAAAGTACAAGAGATAATTAAAATTAAAACGTCTAAGCATTACTCTTCTCTTGATCACTTTGCTTTTCACATTGAGTGGCTTTAGACCTTCGCTCCTGAGCCGATGGATCTGAGGCTGATGCAGATGCATCACCTTCGGGCACATCCTAGTCTCCCCCTTCCCTAACTTTGCCACTTCCTTCTCCTTCAACCTCATCATCATCATCTGACTCATCATCATCAGATGACCCATCATCATCAGATGACTCATCATCATCATCATTATCATCACCATCACTTTTCATCTTTAGAGGTTCACCCTTTGTTCCCTTGAGCTTTAGGCATAGTTTCTTGTTTGTCCTCTCAACATCCTCAATACGCTTAATTGATGCCTTCAGAAGATCACTCTGTGTGGTCAGGGCACGGTAAGCTCAGGACATAGCTCTCTCAAGTCCAGCTTCCTTCTCAGTTAGTTGTGTAATCTGTTGACTCTGAGCAGTCATCTTCTCTATCTGCAGGGCAATCTGTTTGCCCTGCGGAGTGTTGACAGCTATCAATTGATTCATCTAGTTCAGTCGTATATCATCGGTGGTGAGTAGTGTGAGAACCAGACGGTTGAGGATGGCAAGCTGTTCCTCTAACGCAATGTTGGGCAGAGAGGATCCTAGTGGTGGTACTGAATAGGTGGAAGGTCTGGCATGTGATGTGATGGGTGGAGTGGTGGATGTAGTATATGTGGGAGTGGTGGTGGTTATGGTTTGTGGTGGAATGGATGAAGTGGGTGGAGTGGTGGTAGCTGTAGTGGTGGTGGTAGGTGTGATTGGAGTAGTGGATGTACTGGCTGTGGTGGTGGTAGGTGTAGTAGGGATGGTGGATGTAGTGGTTGTGGTGGTAAAAGAGGTCATCAGCACTATACGTCTTATTTTCGCCTTCTTTCCATGTGGCTGGGCCATCCTCTTCAACCGTGAGCCCTTGGAGCTCTGGGCTCCCCCTGGGATTGGCTGGAGCGGAGTGTAAGTAGGATCAACAGTATCAGTACTCTCTCCCCCAGCCCGGCGTCCTCCAACCGCCTCCATACCCTGGTCAGTAGCAACCACCCGGCTGCCAACTGTCCTTGTGAGGGGCTCCTCATCGGACTCCTCCTCTTCATCATTTGGAATGAAGTCCCGGTGGATGGGTGCCTGCTCCAATCCACCAGGAGCCGAGGAACTTGCATGTGTGGGTGGTGGAGATGTAGTGTAAGTGTTAGTGGCCCTTGGTTCACTAGGGACTATATATCCACCACCCTGACCGTCATCGTTATCGTGGTCATCCTCATCAACTGCAGCCATGACTGGATCGACATCCGAATCGTTGTCATCGTGGTGCCACTTTTTATGAGATGGCGCCACGTAATCCTCCCTGGCAAGATGGCCGAACAACCTCCTAACCGGGGGCATCACCTACTTCCCCTGGTAAACCTTTATCCTTCCCAAGGTGGTGTCGTCCATAACTTCCAACGACACCGCATCATGCTTCTCCTTGGGAAGGTGAGGAAGCTTCTCGTCTATCATCAAATGTAGAAACCTCGGGTACATGCAAAATCCTTCTTTCCCTTGGCCTCAATGTTCTCTACCAGATAGGTGAAGAACATCTGTGAGAAGCTGAATGGATGGTTCAGCACCAACGCCACATACGTGTTCTGGATCTGATCAGATAGCTCATCAAACCCTCCTCTCCTAGAGGCGATGCACTTCAGGATCACACGTGCCAGATACTTAAATTAAGGGCACATGTTACTCTTGTTCAGTACGCCGGCGTTGATATCACCAGCGTACTTGATCCTGAGGAAGCATCACCGTACCATTAGGGGATGCAGCTTGGTTGGGTGTACACCATTGTCACCCAATGCCAAGACTCTCCTGATATCCTCTTCGCTGATTTGGATATCTTCGC
This sequence comes from Flaveria linearis, assembly GCA_024085815.1. Taxonomy (NCBI): domain Eukaryota; kingdom Viridiplantae; phylum Streptophyta; class Magnoliopsida; order Asterales; family Asteraceae; genus Flaveria; species Flaveria linearis. The sequence continues at coordinate 31,123,258 of CM044004.1, read as the reverse complement.
CAAAGATAGAGCTCCTAATGCAGTAGGGCTCTGTAGAGCTGTCAACAATGGCGTTCTCCCAGAACGTCTGCTAGATCGACCTATACGGTATACATGGTGTAGATATGGCGGTGAAGATCCTCGAACGTCGAAGAAACGCTATGATCCTGGTAAACTCCGAAGCATTCCGGGATGTGGGGTCGAGATGAGCACCTATATTGTGCTTAGTGCTCATCGTCCATCGATCTGCCATATTGCTGCAAAACAAAGGACAAACATATTACTTCCGTTCATAATAGATAAACAATTTGTCTTAGAACAGATTTTGACCCATCTGGTTCAATCGTGCGATTGAACCATACGACTGGGTTAAGTCGTACGATTGAGCCTGTGACTGAGTTCAGTCATGTGAAAAAACCATGCGGTTGAGTCAGTTGTACGACTGAGTCACCGATTGGTTCAATCGTGTGATTGAAGCCTATGACTGGCATAATCGTGCGACTGAAGTTCATAAGTGTGTCCATTTGCATAGACCCCTGTGCGATACCATAATCATGAATCTTGTCATCAAGTGAAATTAGACGTTGTTTTTAGGTTCATAAGGTTCGCATGGACTCACTATAGCATCTAACCTTCTTTAAATCAACATTTTTAATCATTTAGATGGTCAATTTTAGGGTTTGTGAACCGGTTATTTGTTGGAACAATTTAGATCATTTAGGTTCGATTTGAGTTCTTGTTTGTCCAGATTCCTATCGCAAATTACCTGTAGATGAGTATAGTGAGGGTTAGAACACAAATAAGTAGGTAATATCAAATGTTTGAAATTTTGGCAGAGTAACATGGCTTAGGCAGGTTTTTGGAAAGTTTGAAGTCTGTTGGAGATAGCGACCGAATGAGCCTCTATTTATACTATTTTGAGTTTCAGTCGTGCGACTGGACCCATACACATGGCTCAATCATGCGACTGAGGTTCAGTCGTGCGACTGACTCCATACTCCTCTCTTCAGTCGGGCAACTGGCTTAGTCTTATCTCTCCAGTCATGCGATTGGCTCAATCTTGTCGTCCAATCACCTGACTGCCTCATACTCATGGTCCAATCGTATAACTGACTCATACTCATGGTCCAATCGTATGACTGACGCATACTCATGGTCCAATCGTATGACTGACTCATACTCATGTACGATTGACTCATTCTTATGATTCAATCGTGCGATTGATTCATACTCATGAGTTGACTTCATACTTTTCAAATCTTCAGTTTTTAACTTTGATTGATATATCATTATTGAGCACCGATCATCTTAGACATGATCCTTTTAACGAGAAACTATTTGATCACCTCAGACGTGATCTTTTTCATTTAAACCAGTTTGGTCACCTTAGACGTGACCCTTTTACTTTCAAACCTTGATCATCTCAGATATGATCCTTTTAATTTAAAACAATTTGGTCACCTCAGACGTGACCCTTTTTTAAGGTACTATTCACAGAGTTCATTTTGTTACATAGTCCGACATTAATGCAAAAAATAACTAATAACATAAAAGCAACTTGAATTTAAACAAAACAAGACATAATTTTTTGTTTTTTTATGAGGTGGGTTGAAACTATTGTGTCATTTAACCGATTTCTCCCCCTGAACAGAACAGCTTCAAGTTGGTTTTATCATCTCTTGAGAGATTCATATGGAATCATACCGATGTATCAGAATCATTTGGGACTCCTTGATATATGTTTAAAGTAATGATACTTATTGCTCACTGAGTCACAAGCACTTAAAGGAAATCATACTAGAGCTATAAGAGGCACACAATGATTTCGACTGTTGGGAGTTGTAGCAATGATGATTATCAGTATTGTTGTCCACTTAAATCCATACACAGACTTTTAAGTCACATTGGTGGTTAGATTTTATTATTTCAACAAGCGTTTGTGGATCCCACACTTATATGGTAATCAACACTCCTTAGGAGATTTTTGAGCGGTCTACGGGTTTTGAGACAAGAAGAAACTATTTTGAGAGCTTTCAAAGAGATGCTAAGCCTCAGGTCAGTGCTATCGCACAACAGAGAGGCACAAACAAAAATGAATTCTAGAATATTTAGGTTGTGCTTATCCTCAGGTCAGTGCCATCGTACAGCAGAGAGGCACACTACCTATCTTCTTGTACAAGCACCTTTTTCTTTTACACATAACACACCAACAACATTAGTCATTAGTTTCATTGCGTTTATCAATTTTTTTCATGTGCTTTGCTCATTTTTATGGTCGTCCGCACACATTTGTGGTGTTTATTTTGCTCGTCACCCCTTATTGGAATTTATTTGATTGTGTTAACCAGTGATTAGATGGAAACCCACAGCCTGTTGAACAGATTAGTTTAGATTGTTTCACCAACGAGGTCTACTTGTCTTATTGTGTTGAATCTACCGACACATCGTACAATGGCCTATAAACCCCTAGGTCTATTTTCTCTATTTATCCTCAGTGATAGACTAGTGTACTATTATTTTTCCTTTACTTGGTTTAATCATCATAGACTTGAAATTTTAATTATAGCCTTTTGATCTTTTCAGCCCCAAACACTTAGTTCCCTGTGTACTATCATTTTTCATAGTTTTGAATCAATCGCACAGATTTGATTTACTTTTAACCTGTCTGCCTACCTCCCTCTTTTTTCTTTTTTTTTGTTTAAGTAAATAAATACTAAAGCTAAACTAATCT